>VSMD01069715.1:0-81617 GCA_008750895.1 Mirza zaza | reverse complement strand
CATCCAACACCCTTGCATTTTGGTTTAGCCCTTAAATAACCTGAGAGACCTTTGGAAGTCAATTGTGTCAAAGAAAGATGATCAGAGAATGCAGAGACAGATACCCACAGGTGAGAAAGGCGAGGAACTGATACAGACAGGTGGAGATAAGTCATAGAAATGCAAAGTAGACAGCCATGGGTGTAGCCAAGCACAGCAAGCTGAGACAGCGGGAAGAAAGAACAACCCGGAGCAAAAAAAAAGAACAAAGAGATAGCAATTGGGGATGTCAATATAGCCCAGTTCCACTGCTTCCTCCTAGGTGTCTATTTCAGGAAAAGTCACCCTTAGAAAAGTGGTTACTTTCAAAAGAAACAAAAACGAAAAATCAGGGGACTGGTGGCTGGAGAGAAGAACTATTTAGAGCTCTTTGTTTTAGGTCATCTTGCACAGGAGAAAGAAGACACTCCATGTCTCTATAAGGGACATGGTAGAGGCTGCAGCTGCCCTTGTGCCTGGTCTCTCAGGAATTTAAAACCCCAATGAAGACCCAAGTGGAAAACCCCAGGATCTCTACTGAGGATAGTCAAGTATCTCTCCCTTTCTTCATTAACAGTGGCTAACGGCTTTGCTGAGTCCTAGAAAAAAATTCATTTCCATAATAGACATATGTATGTCTTAAGGGGAAAAGCCTAATACCAGCCTGAAAAATCTGAGACTTAGTTTTTCATTTTAGATCTCAACTGGGTGCTCTTTGGCGAGTCACCCTCCACACACTTCCTGAGTTGCCTGGAGGTGCCAGCTACATTGCTGGGTGCAGGAAATTCAAGAGTGAATAAAATACTGTTTCTGCCTTTGAAGCTGTCACATCTTTGGGCCTCCATTTCATCTGTAAGGTAAGAGGACTGGAGAGCAGACATCCAAATCCCATTTTTCTAGCCAAAGAGGACTAGCCNGCCTTTGAAGCTGTCACATCTTTGGGCCTCCATTTCATCTGTAAGGTAAGAGGACTGGAGAGCAGACATCCAAATCCCATTTTTCTAGCCAAAGAGGACTAGCCTGGGGAAACAATATGAAGCAAGTTTTGCTGCAGTCTCCATTTGCACTTATTAAAAGGAAAATCAAATCTATGATTTCAGTCATTCGATGAGGGGATGTGATGGGATGTTCTTACCAAATGACAATTTTTGTCCTTTTAAAAAATACATACTAGCCATTTGGAAGTTATCACATACATGAGTTCATGACTTCCAGGCACTCCATAATCACTGTATCATCCCATTTGACATTATCAGGATGTTTCTCCTGATAGTGCATTTTTGTGCCTGAACAATATTTCTAGTTTCTGCTATTCGCACTCAGTCTTTCTTATCAAATCAGAGTGTCTCCATTGTTTTTCAAACTAAAATGTGAACCTCTATTTTAGACAGTATCTGACTACTGGGAGTTTACATCAAAATAAACTGATTTAGATACCTAAAAAGGACACACAAAAATCTGAAAAGAGTAAAGCCAGAGATATATGGTGTAGTATATACCTTGCAGGGCAGGTAAACAATCTATTTTATAGTAATCCAAAGTAAACCGACACTATCTATGTTGAGGAATGAAAAATTGGCCAGGCAAGAACTCACAGGGCTTTGCAAAAATATCCCATAGGCCTGCAAAGATGAGAAATCATGATTTCTCATCTTAGTCTTCATGGCTAAAGAAGAACATGTGAAATGTAGAGGCTTGAGAATTAAGAAAAAATCACCAAGATCTGGAAAGGGAGGTAGAAGGGAAGTTACGAGCACTGGCTTTACCTTCCAATAGACCTGGGCTTGAATTCAGTTCTGATGTGTATTTGACATTTTAGTATAGACAAGTTATAAACTTTCTAAACCTTATTTTTCTTAATAATGCTTTATAGGATTATTGTAGGTATTAAATAAAATCGTGTATCTAAAATGCTTAACTCAGTGCCCCACAAATGGGTAGTACTTCAATATATGGTGGTGATTATCTACAAGACTTTTCCTATATAAAGCATTTTACAATATATACATTTATATACATGCATATATATTAAATTAATTTATATGTATTTAAAGACTTAAAAACCTTTGATAAAGAGGCATCAACACTAAACAGCCGGCTTAGGATTTATTTGTACATTAAAATTTGTTCTAATTTATAACAATTTTTCTAAACAGGGAACACAAATTTTAATATACGTGTTTAAAATTGTAACTTTTCCTCCAAACACTGTTTTAATTGTATCACGCCAATTTTTTTATATTATCTTTTCACTTTCATTCAGTATAAATTTTTTTTTTTTCTTTTGAGACAGAGTCTCACTTTATTGCCCAGGCTAGAGTGAGTGCCGTGGCGTCAGCCTAGCTCACAGCAACCTCAAACTCCTGGGCTCAAGCAATCCTGCTGCCTCAGCCTCCCAAGTAGCTGGGACTACAGGCATGTGCCACCATGCCCGGCTAATTTTTTCTATATATATTAGTTGGCCAATTAATTTCTTTCTATTTATAGTAGAGATGGGGTCTCGCTCTTGCTCAGGCTGGTCTCGAACTCCTGAGCTCAAAGGATCCGCCCACCTTGGCCTCCCAGAGAGCTAGGATTACAGGCTTGAGCCACTGCGCCTGGCCAATATTTTTTAATTTTCCTTGCCATTTCTTCTTTAGCCCTTGGACATTTAGAAATGTTATCTAATTTCCAGATATTGGGGGGGATTTTTCAAATTTCTGTTATTTATTTCTAATTTAGTTCTGTTGTGATTGAAGAACATACTTTGAATGACTTCAATCTTTTTATGTTTATGAAAACTTGTTTTAGGGCCTATTATATGATCTATCCTGGAAAAATGTTTCAAATGCACTTGAAAAAATATATTTTGCTGCTGTAAGGTGAAGTATTCTATTAACATAAATGTCAGTTAGAACATGTTAATAGTGTTTTTTGAATTTTCTGTATCTTTACTAATTATCTGTCTACTTATTCTATCAGTATCAAGGGCCTTGAAATTTTGAACTACAATTACTGAATAGTCTACATCACCTTTCAGTGCTCTCAATTTTTGTTTTATATGTTTTAAAGTCCTGTTGTTAGGTGCGTATACACTTAAAATCATCGTATCTATGTGATGGCTGGTTAGCTCAGTTGGTTAGAACATGATACTAATAAAATCATTATATCTTCCTGATATATTGACCCTTTTATATTTGTGAGATTTCCCTCTTTATCTCTAGTAATATTTATTTTCTAAAAGTCTATTTTATTTGATTTTAAAATACTCACTCCAGCTATCTTATGGTTAGTGTTTATACAATATATCTCTTCCATTCTTTTACTTTCAATCTAGCTGTATCTTTGAATTTAAAGTGTGTCTCTTGCAATCAGCACATGGTTGAACTCTGTACCCCACCTGACAATCTTTATGTTTTCACTAGAGCCTTTAGTCAGTGTAATGGAATACTGAATGTGATTATTGATATGATTGGATTTATGTCATTTTGCTGTTTGTTTGCAATATAGCTCCTGTCTTTTTTGTCCCTGTGTTCCTTTCACTTTTTTTTTATTTTGTAATTCTCATTTTATTTTTATTTATTTATTTATTTATTTATTTATTTATTTATTTTAGAGACAAAGTCTCACTCTGTCTTCCAGGTCATTTTATTTTCTTTCATTATTTTCTTTCTTTCTTTCTTTCTTCTTTCTTTTCTTTTCTTTCTCATTTTGCCTAGCTTCCTATGTGTTGCCATGTCCGCATAGCTTACAGGTGGGGGTGCCTCAGTGGTTAATGAGAGGTTGTACTCAAGCACTTTAAGCCTATGAAGCTTCTACCCTCTGCTGATAGATGTATTTGTGAATTGTGTGTGGGGAGGTGGTAGGGAGGGATTCAAAGTTCAGACAATTTTCAATTCTGCCCCAGTGTTTACTTTGCATGTGTCTCCTGTAAACATAGTTTCCCATTCAGCCTGAAAGTAATAATCTAGCCCTTATATGACTCTCTCATTTCCAGAAACTTCCAGTGAAGTTTTTTTTCCCCCCCAGCTAAGTTTTTGACTGGTCTGTCCCTTGCCCTACCTGGTACTACAAACTCAGGTTAGCAGAGCTTTGGGAATTCCCCATTTATTTTCTTCCACGTCTGCCATTTTTCCTGATAATGCTGCCAGGAATGGGTTTTGGCCTTGAAGTTCCAATCAAGTCAGCCTCCTGTAGCAGTAAAGTAACTGGTTTTCATAGTCAGTCCTGCGTTGGTAAAACTAGTACACTGACCAAGGTTTTAGAGGGGTTAAAAGGGAGGGACCGTCCCAGGCAAGATCCTGTAGATCCTGTAGACTCCCACTTTTGTTATCTAAAGGTTCTAGCACGGTTTTTAAATTAATAAACACTTCTCAATTTGTTGTTTTTCTCTGATTTTCAGAGCCCTGAAACAGTTGTTTTTCATAGTTTTTCCAGTTTTGTACTTGTTTTTTGTGGGGGAGAAGATTTGTGTTTTTGTTTTTAAAGTTTTTTCTTTTTGCTAAATTAGGGATATTTATTATATATGCTTTGAAAAAAGAAATACTGCAGTCAGTGGAAGTTTGAAAGCTTGGGCTCTATTCTGGCTCTGCAATCCTGCCCAAACAAGTTAACTCTTTAGAGTTTCACTTTGTTAAAAATGGCTGAGTTTAATGATCCCTAAGATTCCTTCCAATTTAAAATTTACAAGGTTCTGTGCATATGCATATTTATTGTTAATAATATCTGTGAAAGTAATTCAGTTTTCACATCTCTGAACCCTTTCTCTCTTTTAGTGCCTTGTAATTCTGCACTCTTCCTGACTTTTCCCCTTTATCTACAATTAAAACTTCCTATCTTTATTTATGTCCCATTTTCTCAGAGTCTTTCCAGCAATAGGAAAGTATTCATTCATCTATTACTACCTAAAAAACCGCCTCAAAACATAGTTGCTTAAAACAATAACAGCATTTGTTTTGCTCATGAATCTGCGATTTGGGCAGGGCTCAACAGGGATGGCTTTTCTCTGCTCCATTTGGCAGCGGCTGGGGCAGGTTGAAACCAGAATCATCAGAAACCTTGTTGCTCACATACCTGCGGAGTGGTTCAGGAAGTTTCAAACAACTGAGGGATGGAGCCCTCAAGCATCTTTCTCTATGTCCATGAGTTTTCTACATGGTCTTTCCAGCATGATGACTTCAGAGTAGCTGAATTTCTTTTATATTGGCTTATGGCTTCCTATATGCATAATTGAGAGCAAGAAAGAGTTGCCTGGGCAGAAGTTGTGTTACCTTCTCTACCCTAGTTTTGAAAGTCACACAGTATCAGCTCTGCTTAATTGTGTTCATTAAAAGTGAGTCACTACATCAGGCCTATATTCAAGGAGAGTGGAATTAGATTCCACCTTTTAATGGGAAGAATGTTAAAGAATTTAAGGACAGGTTTTAAAATGATGGCCAACTAGTTTGAATCAAGGTGCTTATAAACAACAATTGCTTATGAAAAGATTTCTCTCTCATCTGTTCCAGTGTTGGCCTGTCCAGATCACTACTGTAGTAACTCAGAGGGCTGGTGCTTTGGGCATTGTAATGGCCCATGGTGAAAGGGAGAACAATGGGAGCCCCAAGAAAACAATGCAAAATTATTCCAATAATGTATCCCTCAGAAGCCAACTAGAAGGATGGTTTGTGCCAATCTCAGTTCTGTCTGTAGCTGGAAAGGAGAGAGCAGGCTGTAGACTGTGTTTTGCCTTAGTGGAGGGTCAAAGAAACATTATTTCATCCAAACTCCATCAAACCAAAACATACTGCGAAACTGATGAACAGTTTTGAAGGTAGCACCTCATACAGAATAAAAACTATTCATCCAGTGACGAAAGCTAAATACATACTGCAGATGTTCTAGCTTTATTTACTGTCTGGGTAAATAAAACATATTTATAGTGTAGATCCAATGATGGTTGCAGATCTTAAATAAAGAACAGGATTTCAACTCTTTGCCCAATGCCGAGAGAGTTTACAGTGCTTCCTAAACTTTTCTATCAGAATACCAGAGGATAGAAAGTCTTTATCTCCCAGTATCCAAGAGAGTTTCTCTAAGGTTTCTCTCCAAGGAGAATTTTTGTTTTAATTTTCATCTTAAACTTTAAATATTTATATGATATTTGTATTCTATGCCACAAATTATCCAAGTTTATTTTCATAAAAAATGGAGGGTATTTCACCTAAAATTGCATAGGTAAAATTGATACCCTGAGAAAATGAGCCACGTTTACTCTGTAATTATTTCCTCACCCATATTCAGGTCCTTGGGTTTGTGAACCCTGTTTAAGAAGAAAGCTGTTAACTCTCTTGGAAAATATAATTTTACTGTTTGAGAGAATTTGTTTTATATATTTCCATTCCACACTGATCTTGTCAATTGTAAATCCTTAAACTTCCTTTACATTCACCAAAATAGTAAGCAAATACTACATTAAAATATAAGGCTATTAGAATCATAGGCCTCAAAGATCTAAAGGATCCTTTACATCATCTGATCTAAACTTCTAGTTCTTCAGATAAACATCTGAGCCCAAATATGTAAAGTAACCTGCTTAAATCATATACCTAGTCAACATCAAATAATCAATAAATTGTTCTAGACCAGATGTAATGTTCATCTTTTTGTTTTTACTAGGTGTTTGTATTTAACATATCATTATTTATGGTTACTTTTATTTTTTTACCCCATTTCAAATATTTTAAAAAATATATTTTATATGTTATATAGGGGGACTCTGTTTTCAACAATGGTGAGGTAGCTTTTATTAAACTAATCTTGCCAAAAGCAATTATAAACTATGAACAAAATATAAAAACCAATTGTTTGAGGGTACTGGAGAGCATCAGAAGCAAGCAGAAATGGAGCTGATACCACTTTAGAAATAAAGAAACCTGTTAGATGAGATTGATACTTAACTGTCTCCCAAGAGTCTCATGTTTGCTTTGGAGAGTGGGAGATAGAGAGCAAGGAATTAAACTTTCATAAGTCTTAGGAGGAACTGAGTTTATTTTTCACATGGGATGAATACGAATCATTCATTTCAACCATTCAGTCTGTCCAAAAGGTGGACTATGGCAGATTAAATCTGATCCCATCCCCTCATCAAGAAACAGGGTCTATGTACTTCCCCCATGAATCTGAGTGAATTCTGCACTGCTTTGAACAACAGAATATGATGGAAGTGATGCTAACCCAGTTTCCAGGTCAAGACCTTAAGAGACTGCCAGCATTCCCTTCTATTCTCTCGGAACATTCATCCTTAGAACCCAGCCACCCATACTTTGAGCAAGACCAAGCAATCATATAAACAGACTCACATGAAGAGGAATCAAGGCCTCTGGCTGACAGCCTTGGCTAAGTTTCTAGCTGACAGCACCAATTTGCCAGGCATGCAAGTGAGCCAAATGGGAGGAAAACATGCAGCCCCAGTTGAGCTGTTCCAACTGATGCCACATGGAGCAGAAATAAGCTGTCCAAATAAAATATTTAAAAATAAATCTAAGAACTGTTGTGTAGGCCAATAATTCATGGAATTATTTGTGTTACACTGCAATATATACCAGGACAATGGGCAAAGAACTTGAACAAATACTACACAAAAGAAGATATACAAATGGCTAATAAGCACATGAAAAGACTAATATCATTAGTAATCAGGGAAATGAAAGTTAAATCCACAAAAGATATCAATACACACTCATTACCCTGGCTAAAATTAGAAAGACTGACCCATAGCAAGTGCTAGTTAGGATGTAGAGGAACTAGAACTCTCATACTTTACTGAAAGCAATGTTAAATTCAATAAAAATAGTTAGGCAGTTTTTAAAATAGAGTTAAATATACCCTGTGACCCAGCAAGTTCAGTCCTAAATATTTACTCAAGAGAAATGAAAACATGTTTACCAAAAACTTGTACAAGAATATTCCCAGCATCTTTTATCATGATAGCCCACATTGTATACAACCCTAATGTCTATCAACCACTAGAATGGATAAATAAATTATGTTATATTTATAAAATGGTAACTATAATTGTATACAATAAAAGAGAAAAACTACTAATACAAGCACCAACATCCATGAACCTTAAACATATGACATTGAAGGAAGGAAGTCAGACACGTGGGAATGCCTATTTTACGAGTCTATTTATATGAAGATCAAAGGTAGGCAAAATGAATCTACTAAGTAGTAAGGCCATGATTCTGTCCTAAGTAATCTGGTTTCTACAGCCCATGATCTTTTTTTTTTAATTTTTTTTTGATATTTTCATATCAATATATTTTCTTTTTTTTTTTAGCATATTATGGGGGTACAGATTTTAAGGTTTCAATAAATGCCCTTTCCCCCCTCCCCCCACAAGTCTGAGTCTCCAGCATGACCATCCCCCAGATGGTGCACATCTCACGCATTATGTATGTATATACTCGCCCCTCCTCCCCCCCACCTGCCCAATACCCTATTACTGTAGTTCCTATGTGTCCACTTAGGTGCTGCTCAGTTAATAACAGTTTTCTGGTGAGTATATGTGGTGCTTGTTTTTCCATTCTTGGGATACTTCACTTAGTAGTATGGATTCCAGCTCTAACCAGGAAAATGTAAGATGTGCTATATCACCGTTGTTTCTTAGAGCTGAATAGTACTCCATGGTATACATATACCACATTTTATTAATCCACTTTTGGATTAATGGGCACTTGGGTTGTTTCCACAGCTTTGTAATTATGAATTGTGCTGCTATAAACATTCGAGTGCAGGTGTCTTTTTCGCAGAGTGTCATTGGATCTTTTGGGTATATGCCCAGTAATGGGATTGCTGGATCAAATGGTAGATCCACTTGTATTGCTTTAAGGTATCTCCATATTGCTTTCCACAGAGGTTGAACTAGTTTGCAGTCCCACCAGCAGAGTAGGAGTATACCCCTCTCTCCGCATCCACACCAGCATCTATTGTTTGGAGACTTTTTGATAAAGGCCATTTTCACTGGAGTTAAGTGATACCTCATTGTGGTTTTGATTTGCATTTCCCTGATGATTAGAGATGTTGAGCATTTTTTCATATGTTTGTTGGCCATTCTTCTGTCTTCTTTAGAAAAGTTTCTGTTCAAGTCCTTTGCCCACTTTTTAATAGGGTTATTTGATTTTTTTTCTTGCTGATTTTCATGAGTTCTAAGTAGATTCTAGTTATCAGCCCCTTATCAGATGGGTAGGATGCAAAAATTTTCTCCCATTCTGTAGGCTGTCTGTTTATTTTCATGACTGTTTCTTTGGCTGTGCAGAAGCTTCTTAGTTTGATCATGTCCCATTTATTTATTTTTGTTTATAGCCCATGATCTTAACCATCATGCTATATGTGTAAATGCATAGATAGAGATTTTGAAGGTGATATAGAAAATGATTTAACTGATTATGTGTGGTAAGATTCTCGGGAAGAGGGAATAATGAAGAGGCAGTACAATTGAAGAGGGGTGAAATAATACTTTTAGGGTTTTTTCTCTATACAGTTGTATTATTTCAAAATTTTAAAACAGTCATGTATAACATTTTAAAATATTTTTATTGAGTGTAATTTACTTAGAGTAAAATGCACTTATTATAAGCGTACATTTGGATGAGTTTTGTAGCAAGTACACATCCATATAACCAATACCCAGATCAAGATATAGAGCAATTTAATTACTTTGAACATCAATCTCACTGCTGCACAAAGGCAACCACTGTTCTACCGGGATATCAGAACAAAGCCCAACACTATTAAAGAAATATAACATAATCCAACACATAGCAATATAAAATTTTACAATGTATGGCATAAATAAAAAAATTATCAGGTGTACAAAAAAGCAGAAATACATGATTATTAACCTCAGGAGAAGGCCAATAAATAGAAGCAAAACAGAAATGACAGAAATTTAGAAATTGGAAGACAAAAACTTTAAAATAGCTATTGTAAATATGCTTAATACCCTCAAGGAGGGGAAAACATGAACACTATGAGGAGCAGAAAGGAAGATATTCAAGAGTGAGAAAAAGAAAGAGAGAGACCATAATGGAACATATAGAGATGAAAATTTTATTATGCAAAACAAAAAATATACTGGATAGTTTAATAATCAGAAACTGCAGAAGAATGGGTCAGTGGACTTGGAGACATAGCAATAGAAAATGTCCAAAAGTAAGTACAGAGGAAAAAAAACAACAAAATTTCTAGTACCAATGTAACAATATCAATACTGTCTACTATGTGTAATTAGAGTCTGAGTAAGGGAGAGGGAAGACATATGAAGAAATAATAGCTAAAAGTTTATCCAAATTTAATGAAAACTATAACATGTCAACAAAGCTAAATGAAACCCAAACAGAATAAATATAATCTATGCCAAAACACATCATAATCACATTACTAGAAACAAGAGATAAAAAGAAACTCTTTAAGGCAACCAGAGATAAAATACCTATTACCTACAAATAATAATAAAGACAAGCATAACAGTAGATTTCTTATGAGAAACTATGGGAAACAAAAGAAAATGGATGAATGAACTATCATCATAGAATTGTATCCTCAGGAAAATTCTCTTTTAAAAATGAAGGCAAAATAGAGAATACATTAGAACTAGAAAACATATTTTATACAAATAAAAGCTGAAAGGATCCATTGACTACAGACCTGCATGTTAAGAAATACTGGATTTTAAAAAGCAAGTCAGACCTATACTTTGTATAAGAAACCCACATTATGTATAAAGATACAGATAAGTTAAAACAAAGAAGATGAAAAAAGAACATCATGTATAAATTAATCAAAAGAAATATGAAATGGCTATAATTAATATCAGACAAAATAGACTTCAAAACAAGTAATATTATCTAGGATAAAAAGAGACATTTCATAATGATAAAGGAGTCAACTCATCATGAAAGCATAACAATCCTAAGTGTATGTACACCAATAATACCTAACAAAAGCAAAACAAATGAAACAAAAAAAATGATGAAACCAAAAGGAGAAATAGATAAATCCAGTGATAGTTAGAAATTTCGACATCCTTCTTTTTCTCAATAATTGATATACAAGTAGACAGAAAAATATAGAAGACCTGAAAAAAACTCTCAACTGAGCTGATAGTTATAGAATACTCCATCCAGCAACAGAATGCGAATTTTTTCAAATGCACACACAACATTCATGAAGAAAGATCATATTCTAGATTGAAAAATAAGTCTCAATGAATTCAAGAGGCTTTAAATCATACAAAGTATATTCTCTGATCATAATAGAATTAAGATAGAAATCATAAAAGAAATATTTCTGGGAAATCCCCAAATAATGAGTCCAAACTTGATTACAAGGGAAATTAGAGAATAATTTGAACCACAGTAAAAATAAAAACATAACATATCAACGTACATGGGATGCAGCTAGAGCATTACTTAGAGTGAAATTCATAATTTAAATATCTGTATTTGAAAGAGAATAAAGATCTCAAATCAATTATCTAATTTCCACCTTAGGACACTAGAAAAGAAAGAGCAAAGTCTATATGTAAATTATATTTTAATAAGTTTAATAAAGAATGATCACATTCTTTGTTCATTTTGTCCTGAGAGTTCATATTAAATAGTTATTTTCTGTTGTTTTTCTTTTCTTCATGCTACAGATTTTGTTTTAAATAATATTCTACATTTTCTATATGGAAAGCCATCAAGTATCAAAGGAGACCCTTATTCTCCTGCTGCCTTCAGCTTTATTGAGGGAAGTAGATAACAACATACAAGAATATACTTAAAGAATTTCTGAATTTTATGGCATAAATTATGGCAATGAATGACCATGTATTAAGCCCTTGGACATATGCTGTTTCATTTAATACCAAAGCTATAAAGAAACCTTAGGGGATTTTGATGGTTCAATTTACGATCACAAGAAACTGCCATTTAAATACCCACCACCTACAGAATTGTTGGATTTGGCTTATTTTCTCTATAATGTGTGAGAATTTATTTTCATCATATGAGAAACTATCATTAAAAAGCCTTTCATAATCCTCGGTTTGTATGAGATCAACTTGCTTTAATGAATTATGAGATCAAGCAGAATCTGTAGGAAAACAGCAGACACTCAGAGAGGTGGTAAGACGCAGAACAGGGGTGCAATTTATGTCAATCTCTTCCTCCCCACAAAACTCAAGCCCAACCACACGTGATATCACAACAAGAGAAGGCGTGACTACTGACAGATTACTGTCCCCCTGTGGTCAGGAATCACCGCTTCTCATCAGTTCCAAGGCAATGAATGTCTTTCCTCACCTCCTGCTCATTGACGTTCACATGTGGAGAAAACTTTCCTACTGTGAGACTCCAGTTTCCGTTTCTCTGATTCTCTCTGGGGAGCTGCTATCTGTTTCAATAGTAACCTCCTAGAGAACAGGCTGGTGCTCATCCCATTAGTACATTAATACAGAGGAATTACTTCTTTATTGACACACTGATTTGAAGACATTGCCACAGTTAGGGCTCTTTCCCTAAATTAAAGCTAGGCTTAAGAATTATTTTTTCAAAGGTCCACTCTGAATTATGGGGCTATAATTCCATCTTGAAGGCTATTTGTGGGTCACGCTTCACTTCTTGTGGTTTATGACTTCAGCCCAGGCCCTCGGTGGAATTATAACACAACAGTCACAGAGACTGCTATTTATCATCTGTTTATTTTACAACCAAGCATCAAGTATATTTCGGTTTGATGCTCATGGAGAACACCAGGAGAAGGAGGTGAAGGAAGAGGAGGAGGAGACAGAATAGTTTCCCCAAAGCTAAAGCCATGTCTCCTCAGCTCTAAAAACTCAGATAAAAACTGAAAGTTGGACAAAAGTCCAAACATTATCTCCACGTTAGCAAGCATCTGGAAGCATCTTCTATTTGTTATCATGGAAGCAAAGTGTCCAAATGATTGTTCTGTGTCTTTTCTCAGCTGGGTATTACTGCAATAAGCTCAGACTGGAAGTGAGGGGAGGCCATCATTCTATTCCTTCCCTGCTTTTGTCCACTCTGTGCTGATAACAAGCTCTCTGGCAGGAGGCTGCAAACAGCTGCATCAGAGATCAGGCAGGGTCACTGCACACTCAGGCGGGCCATGTGGTTTCGTCTGCCGGTCCCTGTAGTATGCTGGGCAGGACACTCCTTGATCTCTCCATGCCGTCACTGGGCGCTGCAGTACAGTTGGAGCTGGGCCTTTGCAAACATTCTAATTTAATGCATAATTAATATAACAGTTATTCAAGGCATAGAGGCTTCTGGGACTAATTAGTGACCTGAATCTCCATGGTAGCCTGCATTCCATTCTTATCAGTGCTGGGAAGAACTGCACTCTTAGAAATAATCAGTCTCCCACTTGTTACTGTGACACAGCCAAGAGGCAAATATCATCTTTCCATGCAGTGTGCAAAAATTCCATCAGTGTGTAATCACTTCCCAAGGGGACTGAACTTCCCCTGGAAGAGTCTCACTGAATTAGTCCCTCATGAACTTTTACGTTTCCATATGGGCCTGGGGAGATCTTATTGCAGGTGAAGAAATAAAGACAGTCAGCAAGGGCTCGCTGAGCATCCACAGAATGGACGGCATTGTTCCAGGGGTTTGGAGCTGGTTCACAGGAAAATAATAGCCTCCGCTCTCTTTTCCAAGCCGTTGCGGAGCAAAAAGGAAACACGCAGCGATGAGAATGAACGCGTGCTCCCATTTCTAGTATGTCTCTGTGTCTCTGTGGATATACGGCTCCAAGCGCCTCAGCCATCTCTTCAGAGGACCTGCGCGAAGCCCAGGTGAGTTCACCCCAGGCAGAGAGGTGGCACCCCAGTGGTGCTCTTCCCAACCATCTTCCCGCCTGGCTTCCTGTCGCTCTGTGCCCCCCTCCACAGCTGCCTTCCTTCCAGCCCACTTGCTCAGGCCACGTGATCTAGACAAGTGCCAGCCAACTGGGGACCGTGGCCCTGGTCCAGCCCCACAGCTCGTTTAATTCAGGTATGAATCTTCCATGGCTACCTTCATGCCACAGTGGCAGAGTTGAATAGTTGTGACAAGACTGCATGACCACAAATTCTAAAATATCTACTACTTGCCCTTTGTAGATAAAGTTTGCTACCCCCTGGTCTAGACCACAAAAAATCACCCAACAAGTTGGGGGCCTCAGCTTAAATTCTTAGTTTTTTAGAATTCCTTTTGGAGGAGTAGGCTACTGGCTACCCCATGAGCAATCCTTCAACGAAATGTGTCACTTCCGGCCTCTGCTTAGGGTCACCCGTACTAAGTGCCTGTTTATTACCTTCTCAGATAGGCTCCTTCATAGCTCTCGGATTCTTGTTTAATAGACACTCACATGGTACTTACCGTGTGCCAGGCGCTACTCTAAACACTATACTTAATTCATTTTGTTCTTGTAATCATCCTACAAGGTAGGTATTACTATTATCCCATTTCACAGGTGAGGAAATGAAGGCACAGACAGGTTAAGTTGCCCAAGTTTACACAACTAGTAAGAGATAGAAGCAGGATTTGAACCCAAGCATCCAGGCTATTCAGTCTGTACTCTTAATTATTTCCATACAAACTTTTCTACACAGTATCCCTGGGAATATAGGGAGATCACCTGATTGCCTATTGGCAATTCTATGGGAAATTCTCTTAAAGTTTCTAATTTTAAATACACACGAATATTACATGCAACTTCATAATAAATATTGGCTATTTTACCATTAAAAAGTCCCAAATTACATTTTGAAAAGATACAACATATTTATCCTATGTCTTCCAGCACCCAACAGCGCACTGCCACGCAGCTCCGGGGATACCGGCACTCCTACTTTGAGAAGTGGAGGCCTACTGTATTTTTGCAATAGACCAGCCTTTGCTACACCTGATTTTGCCTCTCTGGCATTCATTTATATGATCAACTGTAATTGTTTGCAAACTTTGGAAGGCATGCTTTATATATATGTTTTAATCCACCAAAAAATTCTTAAAGAAAATTGTATACAGAATATTTAAAACAGATAGAAGTGATCAGCCAAGAGATCTAGTGCACAGACAGCACGGTGACCATAATTAATAACAACATATTATATACTTATAATTTGCTATGTATTTATGTATCTTATGTATTCTCACCACACATACATACAAAACGGAGGTGACAGATGGGTTAATTAGCATGGTTGTGGAAATTATTCACAATCTATACATATATCAAAACATCATGTTATACATCTTGAATATACACTACTTTTGTCAATTATTCTTCAATAAAGCCAGGAATGAAGGTGACAGTCAAGGAAGTCTCTGAGTTTCTTCATTGAAACACTTGGGATACTTGACAGACTCTCTATCATCTACCCTTCTATAGCAGCTCAGGACAAGCCTGATCATTCCCTGCACAACAGTCCTTCAAATATGCTGGGACAGTGACCACATCAACCCTCACATCTCTTATGCAGGAAAAATAAGGCTAGTTTCCATGGTCATTCCTCCTAGGATGAGCTTTCACACTCTCCCATGCACACCAATTTAAAAGGACGCCCAGAACTTTTACATTTCAGGATTGGGACTGTCCACAAAGACTTTAGTGGAAAACATTCTGTTCTGAGATCTGGGTGCTCTATAAAGGGGCTTGTAGCAGATTGTATTTCCCAAAGATGGACACAACAATAACTCATCTATTTGCTCTTCTAGAACCTTACCACACTGCCATTAAATGGTGGAGGCTAATTCTCTTTTCCTTATTTCTGGGTAGGCTTGTGCCTCACTGGTAACTAACAGAATGTCAAGGAAGTGACACTGCGTGACTTCAGAAGGCAATGCAACTTGAGAGTTGGAACACTGTGCTGGAGCACTGAGCCACCATGCAGGTGGTCTGACTGCCCCAAGGCTGCCATGCTGTGAGGAAGCACAACCAGCCTATGCAGAAAGACCACATGGAGAAGCTCTGAGACTATATGCAGAGAGAAAGAGATGCCCAGCCAGCCCAGCTGCTCCAGCCACTCCCTATTCTCATTCCAATTTCATCCACCACCTGATTACAACCATATGAGACACCCCAAGCCAAAATCACCTAGGCAACTCCTTTGCAAATTCCTGACCCACAGAAACCATGATAGATGATGATTGTTGTTTTCGGCCACTAAATTTAAATTTTGGAATTATTTGTTATGCAGCAATAGGTAACCATAACAGGGCTTTAGTGTAGATCCTTAATCTGAAGGGGACAAAGCCAGAAGTCATCAGAGAACTCTGGCACTATTCACCTCTTTTTGTTTAGAGAGTCGGCATTCTATCTCACCTAGTGACCTAGAGACTTGACAAGAGGTCATAGAAAGACTCTTGAGACCAACACTTGAGACTGAAAACAAAATCAATTTGATGGTTTATACTTAAAAATATATACTTTAGTATTGTTCAAAAATATATACTTTAGTATTGTTCAAATTATTGTCTTTGAACAATACAATAATACATTTTTTATTAGAGATACATATTGCTGTGGGTTGAACTGTGTTTCCCCAAAATTAATATTCTGAACCCCTAACCCACAGTGTGACTGTATCTAGAGGTAGGGTCTTTAGGAGGTAATTAAGGTTAAGTGAGATCTTAAGGGTGAAACCCTAATCCAACAGGACTGTGGCCTTAGAAGAGGAAGATCTCTCCCCGTTCCTTCTCACTTTGTCTCTCTTTCTCTCCATTTGCTATGTGAGGACACACTGAGTGGCACAGAGGTGGCCATCTTCAAGCCAGGAAGGGAGCCCTTACAGGAACCCAGCCAGGCTGGCACCTTGATCTTCGGCTTCTGACCTCCAGAACTGTGAGAAATTTCTGTTGTTTAAGCCATCCAGTCTATGGTGTTTTGTTATGGCAACCTGAGCTAATATATCTAATCAGTTATGTATATTAGTTATATACAAATACATATTTAACTAAACAATAAAAATAATTTGCTTCTTAAATGAATTCATTGTAAGCATGCCCACTTTAAGTCTCAAAAAAAATCATGAAAAACAAAAGATTACACCAATACTTGTCATATGAACCAATTTAGGCTTTTCCTACATATTTTAGTAATATTTTAAGGAAAATAATTGCTTTATTATTAAGCCAATCAGGGTATAACTATCTGTGTCATAATTAAAATCTATTGTAAATATAATCATAGGTTAGATGGGACCTTAAAGTCCATCCAGCTAAACCTTCTGATCAGGGCCTGTTATATAACATTCTCCCAAGTAAGCACCGTAATATCCCACCTGGATCTTCATGAACTACCCACATTTAACGTGTTCAATATATCACTGTCACTCAGTGTTGGTAAGGATGCAATGAAATTGGCATTCTGATGTTTTCTTTATAGGTTTGTAAAATGATACCTTTTTAGAATGGGATTTTATTATGTTGCTCAAGGGCATTACAAGGTTTATACCTCTTGATCTATGCTTAAGTAATAACCCAATATACAGAGAAAGCTTTCTATGCTATATTTATTGTGACTATATTTATTTTGACAATATTTGTCATATGAAAAATTTGGCACAATTTTTAAATGAATTATTTTTCACAAATTCTTCTATGAAACATAACTCTGTAGATATGCAAAAAAGAGACCGAAAGTCACATATAAGTATATATATTTGTTGAATGAACTAAATAATAAATAACTCTTGAATATTCTGTTATCTCTAGGTTTTATATTTTTACTTGTCAAAAAAAAAGATGACCCAAACTTAGTTTGGAAAATATAGTCACTGGAGAGTCATATGGTCGTTAAGTCATGAAATCTGGAAGCTTCTAGCAATAAACCATTTAATTATTACACAGCTCTAATGGTTAAAGAAATCTGCTTTCTGTTGACTTCCTTCCATTCTTACCAGGTCTTACGAAGTGAGGTGACCAGAACAAAAACTTCATCAACTATGACACATGTGTAAGGTATTATGATCTCAGCAGTTCTCAAATAATAAAAGACAGCCATAATGTCCCAATCACTGTCACTGTTAATATAACAGATGTATAAAATTGTTTTTGAAAATGTTTTCTATTTTGGCTCTTCAAGCAAGAGATTTCTATTTGCTCTTCTCCAAACCTGCCTTGTTCATCTGGAACATGGTTTTGTGGTTTAGAACTTGAAACACTGTCCAATATTTCTCGCCACTAGAGTCTAAAATATCCTTCCTTATAATTGAAGGCAAATGATTGTTTTCTCCTTTTTCTTGGTGTGCTTGGTGTGTTTCTGGATCTTGTTTTTCACTGTTGACTGATATTTTTCCTTGAGTTTTAACAGGTGGAAGCCAAATGCGTATGTTGCCAAGTGAAGTGTGGTCAGACTCAGCCAGAGCAGAAGGTGGGAAAGGCTTGTTCTTTGGGACAACTATGTCATGGGATTATTATCAGAATGATTCACATGCATTTTGTGTGGGATCTGGAGCTGAAGGGAATCAGAAGAGACGGGATGTGAGGCTGCTTGTTTGTCCCTTGTTTCCTGGGGACAGTGGGTTTGGTCTGTTTGATTCTGTGATGTTTTCTCGGCATGGCGCAATGTGGGTGTTCACTTTGGGTACTGAAGCTCTTAGGCTACTACCATGCATCTACTTTCCAAGTTATGTATTAACAAATTGCTCTCCATTCATCCTGGTGAGTGTAAAATGGAACTAAGATAAAGATGTACATTTAGGGTGGAAAGATGATTTGGTCAAGTATAATCAAGGAGCCTTGTTCAGTTCATATCCTGAAAAGCTTAAAATGTTGGTTTTGGCCAAGCTTTAAGGGAAATTTCTGGTATAATGGTATTCTTCTATGTTCTGATAGGGGCTGGATTTCACAGGCATATGAAATTGCCAAAATTCAATGAATGTACAATTAAGACAGATTTCATTTTACATCAAAGGAAAATACTTTAAACAAACTCTAGTTAATACCAAAGTTAAAAATTGCATATATCTTCAATTTACATTGAAATGCATCAAAAAATAAGATGGATTGACAATGGGCAGAGGGCTGGATACACGTGTGATCACACATCTTAGTATGCTTGTGTGATACACAAGCATACTAAGATGTCAGAGGTAGAATGTAAGTGATGGTTCCATGCAGTGGTGTGCCTGAGCTGGCTCACGTACAGCTGATTTTGCACAAACCTTCTCCAAGTCACATTGGTAGCTTGGAATTAGTGATAATGGGAACATCCACACCACAGAAAACAATACAAATCAGAAAACTCTTTTTACTTTTCTCCCTGGAGAGCCAGCACACAGACACACCACTGGGTATGTGGGTTGTTCATTAGAAACTTCTTTCAACTTTTCTGTATGTTTTCAAATTTCAGAATAAAATACTGGCAAAAGAATATGACTCAGTATGTTTTTGCTGATGAAAAAACAGATGAATGACCAGTTTTTAGACTTTTGCTTCTTAGTGGGACCTAGTAGGTAGGAGGAAGACATTCCTCCCATTGCAACAGCTGGGGGAAAAAGACATATCACAAAATCACATTTTTAAAAACAGTATAGAGAATCACAGAGGCAAAGAGGACTGGAAGAATGAAAATTCTAGAGGAGAAGAGCCCATGCAAAGTGAAATGAGGGTGCTGGCAGTTTTCTTCCCAAGGCACACTTGCTGAGCCCCTGTCTGAGGAGTGGGCTTACCATATACAGAAGAGGAGAGAAGCCCAGGGAACGTTTATAGCCCTCCAGGCTGTATAAGAATGGAACCATACGGCTGGCTTTCCCTGCAAGGCAGTTATTGCATCTGGGGTGGCACAGGACACTGAAGGGCTGAGCCAGCCAGGAACAGTGAAATCTCCCATAGGCTCAGAGTTCCTGGGAGCCAAAGTCATACTAGAGGGAGGGGCTAGCAACTATGCCCACCAGGGCCCTGTCAGAACCCTTAGCAGATTTTGAATTTGCATGATCGTAATGTGGAGGATAAATGGCTCAACTTTTAGGGCAGTGGTGACAGAGACACACAGGACCTCAGTCCAAAGCCCAGGAGGACTTGGCACAGAAATGGGGCTGGGCCAGGAGAGCAGAGCCAAATCTCCCTTGGTCTCACTTTGCTTTGGAGCCAAAGTCCGGCTAGAGAAAGTGGCCTACTACCCATGTACACCAGAACCTGCCCCTTATGCTGTCTTCCCAGCTGAGGAGAGAGCAAAGCCTTTCTGGTGGGACGGAATATCTGCTTCATTCTCTACGGGCTTTTTTATGCATAACGTCTGGCAAACAACCATAAGTAATGAGATGTGAGAAGAAACAGGAAAATGTGATCAATAATCAGGAGGAAAAAAATACACAATAAAGCAGATGCACAAAATATCCAGACATTACAGTTAGAAGAGAAGGACTTTGAAAATAACTGCTATAAATACTTAAAAGAAAATAGAAGGAAAATGGGCAAAAAACAGAGAAGGAAAGAAACAGGATTTCAACAGAATATTGGAACCTATACGAAAGAAGCAAATGGACATTCTAATACTATAATATCTGAAAGTAAGAACTCACTGGATGGGTTTAACAGGAAATTTGACATAGCAGAAGTCAAGTTACCAAACTTAAAGACAAGACAATAGGAAAAAAATATCTAAGAGTAGATAGAAGAAAGAATGAACAGATTGTAAGAGATTCACAGAACATAGACAAAGGGTCTAACAAACAAGCAATTGGTATCCCAGAAGGCACGGAATGGAGAATGTGAAAGAAAAAGAAGTCAAAGTCCTTGCAGGTACCAGAGGAAAATGTATCACACTCATAGTTAGATGTTCCCATGCTGGTCATTCTATTTACTAATTGATTAAATGCAACATTGGGCAAATCCCCTAACTCCTCTGATCTTCCTTTTCCCTCATCTGTAAAATTGAATTAGTAATATTAATTTTGCAGAATTTTCCTACATATCATCTATATATGATAAAACTATATAAAGAAGGGTGAAATCTTAATTAATGTCATTATCCTCATCATTATCATTTCTTCACTCAGTTATTCTAGCCTGTCAGCCTGCAATGACTGTCCCTAGGACACACACCAGGATAAAATTGCCAATTGGCCAAAATGAAAATTGGATTTTACTTAGGTTGTGTCTCCTTTTCATTCTAAAAATCTTCTACGTTCACTGCATGTACCCTCATATTTTTCCCATTTCTGTAACAGGCAGAATCTTTTCCAGAAATCACTGAAATACTCAAGTTAAAGACATGGCAAAGGATTTCCTTTCTGGGATTATTTCTGAAAGGTGGCCTTGTTAATTAACTAGCTAACAGAGAAAAATAAACTATCTAATAGAAAGTAAGAGAAATAAACTGACAACACATAATTGCCCCTTTGAAAATTCATGGCACAACTGCCCCTTTTGTTTTGTTTTGATTAAACACCTATGGCCTAACTAGTTATCGCTTAGAATTTGTTTTCACAGCCTTAAAGAGCCCTAAACAGACAGTAGGGGTGTGGACTCTCTGCCTCAGTTCCTGCCAAGACTACATTTCAGTGACTCTGATAAGCTGGCTTCACAGAGAAAAGAAAAAAAAAATTTAAAATCCCATGCAGCAGTTTCATGGCTATTTTTGCTATCAGTTGGCTATAATTGTTATTTTTTTTTCTTTCTTTTTGCCCCCAAATAAAAACCCCAAGCCTACCTGGTCCTCTGCACCAACACTTTCTTTTCCTTCCTTTGTGTCATGCCCTTCCCACCTTTGGGAAGTAAAATAAACTTTCTTTCCTAAAACTATTCTACTCCTGATATGATAATTCTTTCTCCAACCCACACCATGAACTCCTGGTGAGTCCCCACCCTAACAATCCCCGGGTACTTGAAGTTCTAGGATGGACGGAGGACACAAGAGACACGGTGGGAAATACACCTCTGACTTGAGTTAGGCAGGTTTGAATTTTTTCAAATTCTTTAATCATTTAATCTCCAGTCACATTAAAGCTGAGTGAAAGCCCAGAATCATATTAGGAAGGGTGGACCCATAAGAATGACCAAAACTACATGTAATCGTGAGCATATACATATATTTATAGGCATATTTTTAAACAATCTCGAATGTAACACAAGCCTGGGAAACATGATTTAAGTTGGAAAATTTATTACTATGGAAACCAAAACATCCAGTTTGCTGATTTTGATCTACCCAGTAGAATTCTAAACCACAGCCCCTAAATCAGCTTATATTCTTTTGTTGTTAATTTTACAAAGAATCAAAATAAAAAAGGAGAGGAAAAGAAAAGAATGAAAGAGACTGAGCAGGTGGGAATAAAGGAATAGGGAAAAGAAAAGGACAGAGAAGAAAATGAAAGCAGCAATGTATCAGTCGGTGCAGCTGCCATAACAAAACCTCACAGGCTGGGTGGCTTAAACAGAAATTTATTCTCTCACAGTTCTGAAGGCTGGAAGTCCAAGATCAAAGTGCCAGCAGGTTTGTTTTCTCCTGAGGTCCCTCTTCCTGGCTTGCAGATGGCCACCTGCTCACCGCATCCTCACATGGCCAACCCTGTGTCTCTTCTGATGAGGACACCAAGAGTTGGGTTAGGGCCCCACCCATGCACCCTCCTTTAACTGTAATTACCTCTTTCAGGACTCTATGTCCAAACACCGCCACATTGGGAGTTAGGGCTTCAGCCTATGAGCTGCGAGGGGCCACAATCCAGTCCAGACACACAGAGAAATAAAGGGTCAAATGTTAGTTCATAGCCTCACACGTGAAAGCACTTTGCCATATTCACACCAGTACCTTATTGGCCAACCCAAAAGATCCAGAAACTACAGACCTTTGTTTCTTTTCTTTATTGAGGGTTTGGGAAGGGGGTGGGAGAGTGACAGTCTGTTTGCTTTGTCAGCTTAGATGCAAGGGCTTAGGGTCCTAAGTCTTTCCTTTCATCACCTTTTTGATGATCTACCCTTGTTCTCCCCAAATACCCACCTTTTGAGAAATGAGACTTCTACCCATTCCCCATGTCTCCAAAATCAAGCTGCCCAACTTGGGTGGCCCATGACAGGGAGGGAGCACAGGGCACTTGCTGTGGGGCATCTGAAGGGGTGGGATGCTACGTGTCCTTGGCTAAACTCCCTCTCCAGGACAAACCTCACTCCCTCCTGCTAAGGTACTTGGAATAGCACATTTTCCCAAGTCCATTCAGAAAATGCTCATTAAATGTGAGGCTGTGGATTTGGGGACAAAAACATCTCAGATGCTGTTCTCAGGGGGCTCATGGTCCAGTGGAGAAGACAGACAGACAATCAACAAGGCAGAAGAAAACACGTCTAAATTGTCCAAGGAAACAGCGTTGGTGACAACTTTGGACTGGAAGAATCAGGGCACATTTCATGGAGGGCTTACATTTGGGGAGGGCGTTGAAATATGAGCAGGAATTTAGGGAAAGGACAGAGTGTGGGAGGAGGGGATGGGGTGTGAGGGAGGCATGCCACTGCACTCCGATGGAAAGTGTGAGCACAGTCATGGAAGCAGAACTGAGTGCAGAAATGTATTCTGAGTCAGCACACAAGCTACTCAAGACCATCAGCCTCGCTGCTACACACCAACACCAACTTGTTTTTGAACAAAATTGAAAATTTGAAATTGACAATTCACCTCCTTCACCAACCTTGGCTCTGAATTACCTTTGGATTTCTGCAGAATTCCAAGCTACCCTTGAAGGAATAAGGCTTGCCATGATTGAGGATATATATAAAAATTTATGTCTGTGCCTAGGGCTCAGAAAGCAATTTCCAAAGAGAATTTCTAAAGCTGTTCTGAGCATTATATAGCCTCTTGAGATGATGGATTTTTTCCAAACACAGAACAGAACTCCATACATACTAATGAAAGTTCACAGCAGTAACACCACTCTTTGTCCGCCTCTCGCACTTCTGGGGCCTGCAGGGCACGTAAAGAAGTGCACGGCCTGAGTTTGCTGTCATTAAGCTCAGTCTCGCTGCAAAATTGATCCTGCCAAAGGGAGAGCTCGACAGTGCCCCATCCTATTACTGAAGTCTTTTCACAGCTGGGTCCACAACCTTACCTGGAGGGGTGGGCAGAACGTAGTAGTAAGGAGCGGAACAGACCAGGGTCCAAGTCCCATCTCTGCCCTTTGCCAACTGTGTGACCTTGGACCAACTGCTTAACCTCTCTGAGGCTCAGTATTCCTTTCTGTGATGATAACATCCACATCATAAGGTTGCTGTGAAGGTTAAATGAGCTATGTATATGAAGCACACAGTACTTTACTTGAAATAAAGAGTGGACTTTTATGACAATCCTAATGGAGCAAAACAAGGCCAGTCCAAAATCCACCAGCGGGTTCACAGACCCTGGTCACCCAGGTTAGGCCCTCCCTGCTCCCTGCCACCACCCAGAAGAAGAGTGTGGCCACTGTACCTTCCAGACCACCCTCCGCCTTTGCTCGGCACAGAGCTCCTGCAGAGGGAGGATGACTCCCAGGTCCCCAGAGGTGTGCTGCTCACAGACGCTGCTTGCCCAATGCCGTTGCACAAGGCAGTTGTGAGGCTGCAGGCTGCCCAAGGCCAGTAAATTGCTAGTGTAGAGCTGGACTCTTGCTACTTTTCTGAAAAGTGCAGATATTTACTTCTTCTCCTCAACCTGGCCATCCCTCAGACCTTTGCACACCCCAGAGTGTAGGATTTAGGGTCAGCTCCTGGGGCTGCAAGCGCCACCTTTGTTTACCTTCCATCCCACCTGGCGACGCTGCCAGGGCTGAATGCGTAATGTTTTATGAAACTCCCGAGGACAGAGACCCCAGGCTCCCATCGATACATTAAAAAGGGCACAAGAAAGTGCCAAGCTGGTTGGGTCGCCACAGCCCAGTCAGGGGGGCAGGAGCTACATGTTACCGTATGAGTGTTTCCACTGAGAATGAGTCATGGGCTTAGCAGTCGGCGACCCTGGGCCCGGGAACAATTTGGCAAGTGGAAAGCTGGAGGGATTGTCCGTGATGTCTGCATGAGTGCCCACCGCCATGTTTGAAACTCCGCCTCCATCCACGCCCCACTTCCATGCACAGAGAAGGAATCTGACTGCTGGTCAGGGTGGGGGCCCCTGCGCAGTGTCTGTGGGGACGGACCTCTCCACTGAGCCGGGTCAGGCTGGCTGGAGCCGCGCACCAGCCCTCTCGGGTTCCCTGAGCCCCAGGGAGGGGGCACTGGCTGAGGGAAGGGACCCATCCCCTCTCAGGGACGAGGTGGCTCACCGACAGTGAGCCTCTCCTCTTAAGCAGTATACGGTGGTGCATACAACAGGCACGGCACCTGCCCTTCCAAAGCATATGGTGAAGTGACGCTAGAAAATAATCTTCCTTACATATTTCATACTAGTCACAGGGTTTTCCTGTAAAAAGCTCTCAGTCCTCAAGCCCTTTCAGCTGTTCCCCCTGTAGCACATCCTGCCCCCATCCTGCGCTCCGCACCTGCACCCCGACCTTCCCAGCCCAGCCCTGGTCCTCTGCCTGCATAAGGTCAGCGGCCTCCTAAATGCCATTCCTGCTCTTGCTCTTACCCCACCACATCCATTCTTTCAGTATAGCCAGAAAGAACTTTCAGAAATGTCTATCAGATCATCTCCTCATAGTTTAAAACCCCTTCCACCACCTGCAAGGCCCTCTCTGATCAGTCCCTGCCTGGAATTCTCTGTGTTTCTGGAACAGGGCCTTTGCACATGCTGTTCCCAGACCCACTTCTCTCAACAAGCTTCCTCTAGCCCTCAAATCTCACTTCAGATTTGGTCCCTTCAGACCAGGCTTGCTTCCTCCCACCTCTACTCCCAAAGCACCAAAATTTTCTCTCAAGGCAGAAACTGTACAATTAAAAACATAGAAACAGAATTTAATAAGTTTGGAGTTAGATAGTAAGCTCTGCGAGAGTAGCTCCCATCTCTCCCGTGAATAATGTACACCGGAGCCTGGAGTAGGGCTTGGCACAGGCTTGGCTCTCGGTGGTTACAGAATACATCCTGCCACGTGCAAATGAGGGTGGGTGCATTTCTGGGTGGAAGAGCCTAGAAGTTTCCTGCTCTGAGCTGACAACAGGCACAGGTGACAACAAACCTGGGGAGGAAGAGGAGTGTCACAGCCCCTGACTGGCATGTGTCCCCCCTTGAAGGGACACTGGAAACTAGAGGCTGAATGTGGTGAAAGTGGCCTTGTTTCCAGCTGCCTGAGCTCCTCTCAAGTCCTGCTCTCCATGGAGCTCCTTGAAACTAGATTCAGGAATTTATCATCATAGTTTTTTTCTTTTTGCTTTTTGGTTCTGTTTCTAAACTATAATTCCTCACTTATAAAAAATGGGGGCTCTGGAATAGATCTCTAAATTCCCTCAGAGCCAACATTTGATGGTTTTTAGTGAAAATGCGTTCCACCTGGAATCAAGGGGCGTTTCGGTCAAGCCTTTAAAAAAACAACTCACGCTTAGCTGGGACATCCAGAGGGGGCGATGGCCGCTCCCTCGCAGCGGGCGTCCCAGGTAATGAGGCTTCACTCACCTGACCTGAGTGCAGCATGAAACAGCACGAAATGATTATGAAGCCCATATCCTGTCCCCTCCAGCGCTTGGCATTTAGATGCTTCGTGCTTAGTTTTCTCTTCCTGGAATGTCTTCACTCAAAGCAGAGATACTATTAAAGAATGTTTTAAATTGAGCAATGAGAAACATTCTCTGCATGAGATTTTAAAGTCCACGTGTGAGACTGGTGATTCTCAAGCTCAGAGTCACCTGGGGTGCTTGTTAAACCTGCAGTCTCTGGCTCACTTCCCGAGCACTGACTCGCAGGAGCTGGGCGGCACCTGAGAATCTGTATTTACAAAGCTTCCAGGCGATTCTGTGCAGATTTTGTGGTAGAAAACTAGCCACAGCTAGTGAGATGGGACCTTCGCTCTGCAGAAGCGTGGGTTTAGACGGGCTCCGGAGCTCTCCCCTCGCCAGGCCCTGCGGCTGAGCACCCACACTGCGCTTCTCGTGTCAGCCACTGGCCACCGCGTTCTACGCCCGCCAGGCATCTGAAGGGCCTGTCTACACAATGCCAAATAGCCACACAGAGAGGACAGGCCACTCAAGTCCAGACCTACAGGATCAGTAAATGCAACTTCTGAGACAAGCACAGTCTTTGTCTTTAGATCAGTGAACACAAGTAGATTATCTTAAGGCTATCCAACTTCCAGAAAATGCAATGTGACTTTTTGCTGCCCCTGACTCTCCAGTTGAGTCCGTTGAAGGAACTTGAGCAGCAAGCTGGATTCTGCACTAGAGGGCATTTTCCCGGGGTCTTCTGTGCTGTTTTCCTCCCTCTGTCTAGAGCTGGTGGCAGGGACGCCAAAGCTCTTTAGCACATCTCTTACCCACTCCACTCACAAAACCGAAACTCATGGTGTGTTTGTCCCCAGGGTTGGAGAATTTGACACACATGTAAAGAGTCATTAGAGTCACACATGCTAACAGCGACCACACCACTGTTTCTCACTGTCCCGATAACCAATAACTGGCAGAACACGGAGAAGCTCTACCCCATAGAGGTGGGGAGGAGAGGCCAGAACTCACACAGAGTTATCTGTTTTGGATCGGAGAAACGGATCTACCCCCAGTGACAGCTGAGTGGTGTCTCTCCCACCACCGCTGAGGGCTCTCTCCACATCCAGCCAGGGCTCACCCACCTGACGGTATCCGGCTGGGGCAGTGGGGACACGTCAGCCCTCACAGAGCTTCTGTGAAGCTGCGGGTCCATGGAAGAGCTGTGAGGAAGAGAATCAAAGGCTCCGGTGGCTTTTGTCATCGCTCTGTGCCTTCTCCTCCTCGCTGCTCCTATGGTTCCACCTCCAGCCTGGAAAGAATAAAAAGCTGAGAGCGAGAGTGAAAGTGAGAGCGAAGTACAAGAATGCAAGGTGCTGTCTTCCCGTTGTGGCCCTTCCCGCAGGCCCCAGAGCACCCCCGGGCAGCAGCCAGTAGCGTATGTCTAGCATGGCGTTAACTCAAGGAGCAGAGTTGTTGGGCGCTAGGCCCAGGCAGGCCTGGAGACTCAAAGAAGCAAGAGCCCAGTGAAAGGGTGCTGATGCTCATAAATCACCCTGATGTCGGCACCAGGGCAGGAGGAGCACCTACCCACACTGGGTCGCGAGCGTCTTACACTTCAGGGAGAGCGAACAAGACATGCGCCGAGACGAGCATTGGCAGGGGGTGGACGAGGGAGACTTCCAGAGCCAGCAATTTCTGGTCCCCACAGCCACTGCTGAGAGCAATAAAGGCAACTGCTCTGCTGGACCGCAGAGAAGAGACTACCAGATTTCTCTCATTTAAGTAGTAGAAGCGTTGTTGGCAAGGTAATCCTTGAATTCATTTGCTGAGTTCCAGAAGCCCTTACTACCTATCCGTGAGCCAAAATAATTAGAATTCTAGAGTCCTGAGGGCCTTATAGGTGTAGGGACCCAAGGACGTGTGTCCACCGGAAGGAGGCAACACAGGAGAGGACTGGGTGCTGGTGACCTGGAGGTGCAGATGCCATGGCTAGATGCCAGCCCCACTCAGCCCTGCTGTTAACCAACTGTCCCACGCAAGAAACCGTGCCAGGTTTGTCAGAGCTAATGGTTTTTCAATATAAACCCCAAATTCAGATTTTTATGTGAAATTTCCCAATTTTAAGATGTTGGCAATTAACTCAATGTCATTTAAATACACAACACAGGCCAAGCAAAACCCGCTGGGGGAAGGGCAGATTTGGCCTGTAGGTCTGCAGCTCAGAACTTCTGATGTGTATCACTTGGTGATGCTGCAACTCCAGAAACAAGCCTGCTGCCCTCCAACCCGTTCATTCCGAGGGAAGGCACACTGAAATTGACTTAGTATTTCTGAGAGGGAGAGACCAGAAAATATAGGCTTACAAAAGACAGGCTACCACCTTGCCCGTGAACGATGGCAGGAAAGCTATACTGAGAATATTCACCCATTCTCCGTAGTGCAAAACTCCCTTCCTGGTCCACTGGAGGAGTGCCCTCGCTCCTCACCATTCACAGAGTGGTCAATGGATCAACAGCATTGGCTTCATGCAGGAGCTCATTATAAAGACGGCACCTGGGCCACACCGGCACTTCCAGAACAGTCCTCTTAACAAGAGGGCCCTTGGGTCCACTTCGGCTTGAGAAGCCTGGGCTTGCCCCTCTCGGACTCATCCTCCAGCCGGGTGCTGCTGTCCAGGCCCTGCCATCCTCCCCACCAGGTGGCCCACTCCCTACAGACAGAGGCTTCACCTGCCATGGCTTTCTTTGCCTCTTCCTGGGCATGGTATGCAGTCTCCTGGGCCGCATTAACCCAGCACCAAATAAGGGAACGTTCTCCAAGCTCACAAGAGAAGAAGGAATCTGTCCCTTAAACGACAGCCACCCAGAGTTGCTGGGGTCACCAGACTGGTGGCAGGCCCTTGGAAATGTGAGGAAAATCAGGAAAACACTGCAAGTTCCCCAAATCTTGTGTTGTAAGGATAAAAGTGGCACTTGCACCCAACATGTATCTGTTTCATAGGGAGAAAGTGATGGTCGTAAGCTCATTGTCAGCCTGCCTGTAAGAGGAAACCGGGACTCTTGGCAGAACAGGGGCCTGGGTGCTCCTCTGCTGCTGCTCTTGGCAGAAACCCTCCCAAAATGCTGCTGGCACAGACGTGAACACAGAACCAGGGGTGCTGGGCTTCACCCACCCTGCTCTGCCTGCCGCCAGGGTCATGACGGCAGCACATCCAGATTTCGAATCTCTTGCTCTGATACCTTCCTGCAGACTGTCTTTGCTCCATGGCACGTGGGTCCTTTCCAGAAAATGGGGCAAACGCCCGTCCTTGACTCTTCTGCCATGGCTGCCAAACTTCCCACCACCCCTATGTGCTGGGATATCTTGGGAGAAGAAACATCGTGGTGACGCAAAGGACAGACGACAAGTTGGCCGGTTCTCACGCCAGCCGGGTCCCCTCAGTCATCCAGGCTCATAGGAAAATACTCGCTGGCCCTCAGGCAACCCGAATTCTTTAAGCACATATGTCACCTCCAGCTCCGTCCACAGCCCTCACCTGCCTGGGTGACAATAATCACTCAAGGAAAAATCAAGTCAAAGTTCCCAGCGCCCCTCTGCTCCCCGCAGACCCTCGCCGCGTGCACATGCAGCTGAAAAGCCTCTCCTGGCTCCAAACCACGACAGCCTTTCCATTCCAGTGCAACTGTGATGTTGCTGTGGAAACAGCCAGTGAGGTGTTTCTCTGGCCGCGTCCCAAGCCGAGGACCTGCAGCCCACACTGCAGACACACTCGGTGCTGCCCGCCGGGCCACCGCCCCCACCACCCCAGGGCAGCCCAGGCCTCAGTGGGGCCGTCCCTCGGGCCGGCGGGCCGTGTGCATCCTGGGTGCACACAATTGTTTGCTTTTCTCTTTAACCCAGCCCCTCCCAGCACACAAAAGGCACATTCTTGGGGGAAAAAAAAAGAAAAAGAAAAAATGTATTTTTTTCTGCATTCCAGCTGCCTGAGCTAAGCGGAGGAATGAATGGTTTGGGAAAAATCTCACACAGGAATAAATTTACAAGGGACAGCTGAGCGGATAAATTCCGTCCCCAAAGAGGGGCATTACGAGGCCTTTTGGCAGTAGGCTGGCCCCTTGTGCAAAGCTGCCTAAAAAGAAAAACAGAGCAAGAGAGGGGAGCTTTCAAACCCACCCCAAAATAAACCTTTCAGAAATCCCTTTCACTGCCTCTAGCTGCTAGCATTTAAAGACAGGAGGAGGCCCACTAACAAAAGCAAGCAAGGCCTCCTTAGGTGGACTGCCTGCTCCTGCTCCCTCCTTAGGGCGATGGTTCAAACTGCCCCGGTTTTCTGATTTGACCTGTCGCCCACGAACGTCGAGACGGAAGTGGAGCTCGACCTGGGAAGAGTTTGGCAAAAAGCTAGTGTTGATCCAGCAGGAGTGTCCCTCAGTCGAGTGAACTCAACGGGACAGGAGCTGAGGGCAGGGCTGGAAGCTGGACAGGGATTAGGAGACGATCGTGCCCGGGGGGGAAGCTGCCAGCAATGCCGGAGGATGCTGGGTCCAAACGTGCAGTGTTTGTTCCTTCGGGTCCCCAGAGCTGTTTTCTACAAGATTGAGAATGTGGTTAGGCGGGAATCATTCCTGGACACTCCACCCCAAAGTGGTGTTGAGCACTTGCTGCTTCTCCCTGGCCTCATTACTGCTTCCCACAGCCCCACAATTAGTGTCTTGTTGCTAGAATTAGGAAAACCCCTGTTGTTACTTTGAGGTCTGAAAACTCAGCCCATATCCTCTCTTTTCTCTGGAAACCAAATCTTAGAACTTTTACAGCTGAAAGTGGCCCTCTGGTCCGCAGTGCAGCTTTTCCCAGGCTCTTTCACCCCCAGGAGAGCCTGAGACTCCAAGGCCCGCCAACCAGTCTCCTCTGGGACCACGAGCTGCCAATGGTCACCAAACACGTCCACGTCGCATGCCATGAGCTGCGCTGTGCACATCACCCTTCTCCATGGGTGCGCTTACTTCTGAGGTCACCATCAGCCTGTGCCTACTGAGCATTGACGGTTCCATCCTGCGCGAGGAGATATTGGACGGTATTTATGAGATGATCGATTCCTGCCCCCACCGAGCTCATATTCTGTTGATTAGATAATAATTACCTGTTACTGAGTACTTGCTATATTCCAGTCCCTAAGCTTTCTACTAAGTGAGTCACTGTGATCAGGACTTTATTTGTATTTAATATGGTAGGTAAATGCATAGGCAGAATCTGACTAACAAATTTGCCAGGAGGCAAATCCTGGATCTACTACGCATCAGCTGTGTATCCTGGGGCATTAACCTCAGTTTCCTTGTTTGTAAAATAGTTAATAATGTCTACTTTGCAAGAATGCTAGGAGAATTTAATGAAACAGTGTCTGTGAAGTTCTTAACTCCAGTGAGGAGCACAGCCTGCTAATCATGCCAAGCTAGGGACTGTCTTGTTTGCAGGAAGCATCTCTCTCCCCAGCCCCTCCCAGCCAGCAACTCTCAGAACCACCACCCTTCTCGCCCCTGCTGAGAAACTGGGAAAGGAGCCTGAAAGAATGCAAAGGAATGAGCCACTCCTGGGCTGCTCAGACCCTGTAGAATCTTCCTGCAGGGACCATTCAGCTGTGATCCTGAAATATTCCCATCCACATGGCATTTATATGACCCTGATCTGTCCTCTTCTTTCTTCCACTTATCCCCCTTTAGAGGAAAAAAAAATTATGCTGAAATCAGGAACATGAATATGAACCCCAAGTTTGCCTTTTATGAAAGTTGCCTCCTTTGAACTTATATTCTTGGAGATAACCACTCTCTGAGCAATTTACTAATCTGTAAAAGAGATACATGACAGTGTCATTAATGCTAGTTGATAAAATTTAGAGATTACATATACAAAATACTTAATATAGAGAGTCAATAAATTGTATTATCCTTGCTATTTTTTATTAACATGTGACAATGCTTTATGAATTGCAAAACTCTGCACAAGTGTCAAATATTATTTGTTATCCTTCAATTTTACCACACACAGCACTACTGATACTACTCAAAGAGAGCAGAGTTTGACCCTGCCTTGGTCAAGCAGCAGGTACAGCCCACAGGCACTATCCATAGTCCGTAGAAGACATCTGTCCAGCAGATATGTGAATTGTCCATGTGCTTTGTTTTCTAGGGGCACAGGCAGGGGTACAGTCATCACTGGGATGGAGTTCAAAGTAGCAGCCTAAGCATGCTCCTTTCCTGCAATGACTAGCAGTTGCTACGGCCCTTCTGGAGAAGCACAGACTTTGGCTGTTGGGGAGCAGGTGGAGGAGAAGGTGAAAGTGCAAGTCGGAGCTGTCCTTGGGGTTGTCCTAGGACCGCACCGCTGGCCACAGGCATGCTTTTCATAAGCAGTTATTAGTAAATGGACAACTGCTTTATTAAGATGAAATTAAATGCGTGTTTGGGAGAATTAAACAACATTGAACAGGGAATTCACCAACATTTTCTAGTTGTAAGTTATTTCTCTAGAAACATCAGGACTCCATTCTGTCCTGATGGAATGAAGATTCTGGCTTTCAGGGGAATTCAAAATTCAAGAAAGAGATTCATCTAAGGAGAAAGTGAAGGGTGTGGGTAATGGTCACAAGAATGATGATAGCATCCTCAGGGAGGCTCTGTGTCCAAAACAAACACAACAAGCATCGATGTTTACTGCAAGCTTACGGCTATGTGCAGGAAGGGCACTAAGCACTTGAGAAACATCACCTCACTTAATTTTGTTGACAAATCTCTGATGTAGTTGTTATTATTTACAGAAGAGGAAGCTGACATTCAGGGAGATTAAGCAAGTTGCCCAGCATTGCACAGTTAGCATCTATCTGGTAGGATTAAGATTCCAATCAAGTCTGGCTGCCTGGCTCCAGCTTACGCCCAAGGCTAACTGTGGCTGTTTTGATGACATCGCTCTATAACATCCATTCTTATTTTCAGGGTATAGCAGAGGCTGCTCATTGTCCTCCAGTATCCATTCTCACCTTTTTCCTCAATAATATATCCCCACAAAAGTTGGCTGGACACACAGCCACTCATAATAAAGACACATTTTCTAGTGTTTCTGCAACTCAGTGTAGGTGTGTGACTAAGTACTGGCCAGTGGAATATAAGTGGAAGCATCGTGGCCAATTTCTGGGAAGTGTCCTTAAAGAGAAAGCATGCTCCCCTCCCCTCCCTTTTTCTCTCTTTTTCTAGCTGGCTGGAATACAGATGTGATGAAAAATTGGAGCCACCATCTTGGACCAGAAGATAGAAATATTGAGATGGCAGAGGAATGGTGCAGAAGGAGCATGGCCGCTGATAACAGCAGAGGTCACATAACAATCCTGGCCTGCCTTTCTACAATTTAATGTGAGAGACAAGTAAACCTTAACCTTGCTTCAACCAGTGTTAATTTGGGTTTTCTGTCATTCGGCTGGATAGACTCCTATCTATTGCACAAGATAACCTTCATTCTTTCCCTCCATCTCTCCCTTCTTAAAGTCATTGTCCTTTCCTGCATTCTCTTCTTTTCCTCCTACACAATTTCATCCAAATGGATTCAAATAAAACATGTACCAGGTTAATGGCAGATCACCAAAGTGGCTGAAGGATGGCCTAGGACCTCAGGAAAGGGCGAGTATGGGTTGGGGCCAGGGACTATGCTCTCGAAGGCAATATTCTTGGAGCGGCCCAAGCCCAGTTCTTCCCATCCATTAGCATCCCAGTCCATTTATGAGGCAAGCCATGAGTCTTGCCAACAAAGTGGCCTTTCCAAGAAAATAATTCAAGTAATCCTGTTTCTCTGGTTCCTCTCCTGCCATCATTCCCAGAAAGTCTGATGTGCATGGTGTGGCTGTCATGGAACATCTGTCTCCAGTCCCACCCAAAAGTACCAGATTCCAGGAGGGACCACGCCAGGCTGGACTGGACTTTCCCCTCCTACATGTGTCTTTGCTTATCTTCCAGGACAATCCAACTGAGCATGATTGCAAAGAGAAATGATCCTCTCTCTTGCCATGAAAATGCTTCAAAGAGTTCCAGCGTGGATGAGACCTAAAAGTTCCCTGATCACTGAATCCTAGTGCTGGAGAGACTGCAGAGATCATCTTGTCCAAAAAAAATGTGATGATGTTAGAGCTGAAGAAAGCAACCTAGCCAAGGTCAAACAGTTTATTAGAGAACTGGGACCACTAACAATAATAATAATAGCAACAACAAAAACAGCAACAATTAGGCATCTCTCACTAAGTGCCAAACACAGAGCAGAGTGTTTATCATGGACTGTGTAATTTAATCCTCACAACCACCCTGTGAAATAGGCTCAGAGAGGATGAATGATGCCTGATTTTACAAGCTACTAGGTTGTCGAGTCAGGATTCAAACCCAGGTTTATTTGTTGCTTGAGCCTGAACCCATCTTTGGTATAGCATCATACTACAAATTGATTACTTACCAAAACAAGAAAATGTCATAATTTACTCTCTTTACAACTGGACCCACTGGGACATCCTGAAGTCTCACACAGTTGTTGTCATCAAGCTAATTCACACATGGTGCTGTCCCCTAGGCCACCCAAAGGCTTTGATACAAACAGTCCCCTTGGTGGGAGTCTAAAACCTACATACAGCAGAAAGTTGGACTTCACTTCTATTCGCAGGCACCAACCTGAACAAACACTTTCAAGGTTCAGGCAAAAGTTCGATGTCAGGATGGGTAGATCTACCCATCTGTCAGGATCTACCCATCCTGACATCTCTTTACTCTCTCCCTGGTTATTCAGGTATTGGAGAAGTTCTCATTACACCAAATAAAACTGTGCCCAGCATTAGGGATAAAAGGTTGAACAAAATGGACATGACACCTGACTTTAAGGAGCATCTCAGTAGAGAGATGGACAATAAAAAAATAATCATTTAGTGGCAGTTGTGGTAAGTGCCACAAAGGAAAGTCCATGGCACACGTGAATATAGACAAGGGCACACCTGGTGAAAGGATGGAACATGAGATGGATAGAAACTCAGTAAATTCAAGAAATAGAAAAAGATCCAGAGCAGTGAAGAAATTTTCTCTATGAGTCAGGTCATTCAAGTCCTACCAGGCCTTGTTAATAATGTTGACCTTCACCCTTAAGAATAATGATGTATCACTGAGGAGTTCTGCACAGACAGACTCTGATTTGCATTTATAAACAATCGCTTTAGTGGCTGAGTGCAGGAGACATTAGAGTGGAGGCAGGGAGGCCTCTTAGAGGCCGGCACAGTTGTCCAAGGGAGGGACAGTGAGTTGGGACAAAGGACCAGGGCTGGGGAGAGAGGAAAAGGCTGAAGGTGGAATTGAGGGAGTAGGTAGAACCGCCATGAGCTGCGTGTACGGGCGTAGTGCTCTGGAGAGCCGGCTTGGCCGGACACAAGTTAGGGAGCTGTTGTTCTGAGATGGTGTTTGAAGGCACGGAAGTGGGCAAGATGGTCCGGAAGGAAGTAAGTCAAGAAGCAAAGGTGGTCTAGAAGCCAAACCTGAGGAATTCTAAAATTGAAGGATGGGCAGAAGAAAAAGAAGACCCATCAAGGAGACTGAGGGAAGGAACAGCCAGCGAGGCAGGAGGGAAACCAGGAGTGTGTGGTGTCCCACAAAGCAACAGAGGATTCCAAGAAGGAAGGAATGGCCCGTGGTGCTAAAAACCCGGTGGCGGACAAAGGTGGCAGATGACTAGTGTGGGGCTTCCAGGTCAGCGTGCACATCCCAGTGCCAGGGAGGTGGTACGACAGGAGAGGCATGGAAGCCTCCCTCACCTCCCACTCCTTGCTCTGCACACTTCTTCCATTTTGCCTGGTTGCTCCTGAGTTGTAGCCTTTATAATAAACCAGACACTGGCCTGGAAACTTCTACCTGAAGCAAATGTTCAAAGGATGCTAGATCAGCTAGAAATATGTGCATTATGGATGTCTTTCAACCTGTAGGACAGCAGCCCTCCTGAAATGTTGCTGCTAAGGATTATTCAGAGGTTACTGAGGTGGGTGAATCAGATGTGGAAGAGACATTTTTCTCACTTCAAAAACAGGTCACATGTGGCCAAGCACCTCGTGTGTCAAAACTGTGTCCCAGAGCCAAACCGCTAAAGAGGTCGATTTCAAATCAGATGAAGATGATGACAATAATTATTCTTTAATGAACATTAGTTCTTTAAGAAAAAACAAAAGATAATATTTAATTTAATTAATAAGATAATATATATATAATAGCACTTAAAATTTTTCATGATTCAGGAAAAAAACAAAACTGTGCAAGCTAAAAGTATACAGTTGAAGGTGCAGTTGAAGTACTGCTGTTAATGGAAGAATTTGAAAGAGACTGACTTAACAAAGAAACTATTGTATAAGAATTTATATTTTCAAATATTATTTCCTGAACACGATTCCATTGCTTGAGAAATTTCCCAGCTCAAAGACATATACAATAGCACTGGTTCTCCTTATTTTTTAGTCTGATTAACATCACCAAGGAATGTGCTATAAAATTTAGAATGTTATTTTCCTAACATTTAGTAGTGTATATCTTACTGAATGAGAACTTTGCTTATATATTACCTTTAATAAGGATTAAGATATATCTGTTATTATACATGTATGCGTCGTGATCAAAGACTATGTTAAGTAATTTAATGTGGTTACATTTAGCCAAAATGGGAGTTTCTGTTCAACAAGTATAAAGTTTCAGTTATGTAAGATGAATAAATTCTCGAAATCTCTTGTACAACATTGTACTTATAGTTAACAAATACAGTATTGCACACATAACATTTTTTAAGAGGGTAGATCTCATGTTAAGTGTTCTTACCACAATTTTAAAAAGTTTAATTTAACCTCTTTATAATTTTAATAATTTCTAGAGATTCTAGATTTCCTGAAGGTAAAATAATCTGTGAAACTGTCTAAGCTCACTGTTAATTACTAATATGCATTCTTTTTCTAATGCTTGCATCAGACACTAAGACTGAATAATTAGATATACCTTCTACTTTGAATAGATATAAGTTTGAATTAAAAATACAACACAAAAAAGATAAACAACGTCCATAAGGTAGAGCAACATAGTTACTGATTTTAGCAAAAGCTGTTTCAACAAAATGCTGAGGGTGGAAGCCAATTCGAGTGAAATACATAGTGGATTGGAAGGAAGGATGGAAGATGTTCATTTCCACAGCCCCTGTTTCATTTCAGACTTATCCTGGGTTAACTCTGTTCATAATCCATTCAGGGTCACCCTAATTTTTATTTTCATTCCATAGCAGGAATATACAAGAAGATAGAAACCAAAAATCTCTGGTGCTAGTCCAGTCCCAAGCAGCCAGTAAGCGGTAGAACCAGGATTCAGTCCCAGGCCACCTGACCCATGGCCCACGATGCTTTCTGCAATATGCGAGCCCATCCAACTTCACTCCCTTCCCCAGGTGATGAATTAACACTTGGAGGTGGAGGTTTGACCTCTCCAAGCTGGGAAGTCAGGACAGCAGTGTTCCACTCTCTTAATCGTGTCATCTTCCACAGTTGTGGGGGCTGGGCGGGGGAAGCTGTCCGCATGGGGTCACTGGATCACCTACTCAGCCCTACTCCTATTCTTGATGTAACAGAAAATCCCAGCACAGCGCTCCTGCTGGAAAATCTCTTTCCATGACCTTAAAGTCATCCCTCTCCGGGCATTGAGCAACGAAAGCATCTGCAGAAGCAAACCAGGACCCCCAGTTGCTGCAGAGATAACGCCCACCCCAGCTCCCCACGAGGGGTGCTGACAGCAGCACCTTGCCCTGCTGGGTTTTGAACCTTCCCACCAATTAACGTTGTAACATTCGTGGGATGGAAAAGAACCAGGGAGGGGATAGAGAATCCACCACAGGTTGTTGCGTAACAGCTCTGATGGGAGCGACTTTTGTCCTCATGACTGATCCAAACACTTGGGACCGCCGATGGCTCTGGCGTGGAAACAGCAGCCTGGTGGAACAGGAAGTCAGACAAACCTCGTTTGCACGTGCAGCTGCATTTGCACATCGAGAGTCTCTGTGTGGGCCTCTAAGAGAGAGGCGCGCAGAATTCCCAGGCCTGACCGCTCATTCCCTCTGATCTGACCCTCCGGGTGCGGGCCGGCACTTGAGAGAGTGGCTACTCGGGATGCAAATAAGTGCAGTCCCCTGGGTGTCAGGCAGCATGACGCGTGACGTTTGGGGACCAATTCAGTTTGTTTGTACCTTTATTTCAACTGAGATGCTTCCGTTCCCACACAGCCTGGGGATGAGGTTCTCGACCCCACCCACCTCCCGGGGGCCTGGGGCCTGCTGGGCCATCTCCATGGCTGCTAAGCAATGCCAGTCCTGCTTCACGCCAGGTGAGCTCATGGCAGAGTCTGTGGGTGATCTGGGATTAGCTCTATAACAACCAGAAGGCGGGTGCGGCGCAGGGAAGGTGTGTGGCAAACAGCACGCATGAGAGGTGACAGCGTGATGAGGGATGACTCTGATGTGGGACCTGGAGCCCGGAGAAGCAGAGAGACCAATAGGTGCCATTCTTGGCATCTCCTCCGTGCCAAGGGCTTTGGCACACGTGGGTTCATTTAAGTAGGAAAACACACACCGGAGCGAGGCGCCTGTGAGAGCAGATGCCTGTCGTCTTGTTCACTGTCGAGTCACCTCACATGGCACCTGGCACATGGTAAGGACTGAGAAATTGTCATTCAGATAAATGAATCACAGAGTTTACAAGTAGGAAACCGCTGTGGCTGTCATCTCACCCACGCTCTCATTACTATACGAGGGAGCCGTTTGGAGAACCTCGCCCAGATCAACTCCCTCATCCATCCCTCAGGCGTGTGACTCACATTTAAAAGGAGCCCCCCAGAAGCACAGAAACGTTGCTAAGAGAAGGTGGTGAGTGTTCCCACCCTCCCCTCCCCATGGCGGAGGACCCAGACATCCACTGGTGACCAGGAGCATGGGTGGAAATCTGCCTGACTGCGGACATAGGCCAGGGACTCTCGTTCCCTCTACTGCCACTTCCCCCTGACACCTCGGGCCCAGGCCGCTTCAGCAGGCCCAGCCATCCAGCCTGTCTCCTTCCTCCCGCCCACGGTGAGAACATAGCCAGCGCTCCTCCGGGCCCTCGGTCCCTCTTACTGAAACGCAGCTCTTCCCCGAGGCTCCCGGGCTCTTTCCCAGCCCCCACCAGCCAGCCCTCCCCCTCCTGCAGACTCACCGCTCCACCCTGCCTTTATCCAACTCTTCTCTCCCAGGGTCCCATGGCCACCTGCCGCTCCTGCCAGACCCTGCACACACCTCTGGCTGAGAGTCCATTTGAGCCTGTGACAAGCGCCCTTCAGCTTCTCTCTGCCAGTCTCGGTCACGACTTCCCTGAAGACTCCAGTCCTCCAAGGAACCTTCCATTGCCATTCACTCCTGGGCTGATCACTTTTGTCATCTGAATTCCCCCCAGGAATTTTGTAAACTTATGGTAAAATAAACATAACATAAAATTTACCATGTTAAGTGTACAGTCAATGGCATTAAACACATTCACACGGTTTTACAACCATCACCACCACCCATCTCCAGAACCATTTTATTTTCCCACATGACACTCTGCACCCATTAAATGATAATCCTCCATTCCTCCTTTCCTCTAGTCCCTGGCAGCCACCTGCTTTCTGCCTCCTTCCTCTATGAATTTGACTACTCTAGGTACCTCATATAAATGGAATCATACAATGTTTGTCCTTTTATGTCTGCCTTATTTCATGTAGCATAAGATCTTTAAGTTCATCCATGCTGTAGCATGTATCAGAACCTCACTCCTTTTTAAGGCTGAATAATATTCCACTGTACGCGTACACCACACTTTGCTTATCCATTCATCCATCTATGAACATTTTGAGTTGTTTGTGCCTTTTGGCTATTGTGAATAATGCTGCTACTCTGGTATACTTGTGTACAAATATCTATTATATTTGAGTTCCTACTGTCAATTCTTTTGTGTATATACTCAGAAGTAGATTTGCTGGGTAATATGGTAATTCTATGTTTAATGTTTTGAGCAACTGTCATACTGTTTCCCACCGATACCAGTTTACACTCTCACCAGCAATGGGCAGGGGTTCTAATTGCTCCACATTTGTGCTAACACTTATTTTTCATTTTTGCCTTTGTTTTTTGATAATAGCTTTTCTAATGAGTTTGAAGTGGTATGTAATTGTGGTTTTGTCCCTAATGATGAGTGATGCTGAACATCTATCCAAGTGTTTATTGCCCATCTGTATATTCTTTGGGGAAATATCTATCCAAATTCTTTGCCCATTTTTAATTGGGTTGCTTTGTTATTGAGTCATAAGAGATCTTCATATATTCTAGATATTAATTTTGATGAAGTCCAACTTACTTATTTTTTCTCTTGTTGCCTGTGCTTTTGGTGTCATATCTTTAAAAATCATTGCCAAATCCAGTGTCCTGAAGCTTGTGGTATAAGTTCTCTTTCAAGAGTTTTATATTTAGTAGTTTTAACTCTTGAATTTAGGCCACCAATCCATTTTGAGTTAATTTGTATATTTGGTGTTAGGTAAGGGTCCAACTTCCATTTTTTGCATGTGGTTATCTAGTGTTCCCAATACCATTTATTAAGAAGACTGTTCTTTCCTCAATTGAATGGTCTTGGCACCCTTGTTTAAAATAATATGACCATATATATAAAGGTTTATTTCTGGGCTGTCTACTCTATTGGTCTAATTGTCTGTAATTATGCCAGTACCATACTGATTACTGCAGCTTTGCAGAAAGTTTTGAAATCAAGAAGTGTGAATCCTCCAACTTTGTCCTTGTTCTTCAAGACTATTTTGGCTATTAGGGGCCTCTTGAGATCCATACAAATTTTAGGATGGGTTTTTCTACTTAGTATTTTGATAGGAATTGCACTAAATCTATAGGTCATTTTAGGTAGTACCTGGGAAGTTTTGAAAACCTTTTCCTGAGGCTATTTATTTTTTTATATATGAATGCCTTTTTTAGCCAAAATGATAAGCTTCTGATCATAAGATCTATGTGTTCTGTCTTTCCTATTTCTCATTGAATACTACTGAAGGCACTGTAAGCTGTAAACAAAAGGATGCATGATTATTCCTTTAACTTGATTTTGTTTCATGGGAAAAACTAGGAGCAATCAACCACTACCCCCAAATCTTCTAGCTTTGGATTTTTCTATTGAATGATGTAGAACTGACAAAGAAAACAAGAGGGGTCACCAATCCCTGTCATATCTGAAAAGTATAAACTCCCTTCCCAGAGCACCACATGGAGCTGATTGCCTGAAGACTGGCCACGTGGCGAAGCCAGCACCTCTCCCTTCCCCAATAATTCCACTCAGCACTGCAGTTTGGACATGACTATTCATAAGAAATCCGAACAGAAGGTGATTTCTAGACTGGTGGAGCCCGTACTGATACAATAATTGGCATGTCCTGGGTGGTTGTAACTGTTTTATTTATCCACCATTTATTCAGAGCCTGTTACATATTACATGTTCAACAATCAGTGTGCATCACATGCGCGGTCTCAATGCTGGAGGACAACCAAGGCCAAGGGTCATTGCAGAAAGGAGACAGGTTTGGTATACAATTCTCAAGTGAGCAGAAGACATTAGGGAAAGAAGTCCAGGTAGAGAGAACCCAGTGTGTTTCAACATGCAGTGAGTAGCATGCTAGTTACTTACAAAACCCAAGTACTTACACATTAGATGGGTGTTGCCAGCTTGCATTTGCTTTGAGTTTGGGTCTCTCTGTGACAGATCTGTAGTACCAGCCTCTAAACAACCAACAGAGGAGTTCTTCTAAGCAGAGCTCTGCAGAGTTGAAAGTACACAGACAAGAGTGGACAAGAACTTGGTCCCAGCAAACTCACCTACCAAAAGCGCCAGGCTCAGTTCCAAGAGTCAGGACCAGAAACCCTTCCCACACTGTGGCTCACACCCTGAGCCAAGCCCTCCAGGACTGGTGGAAATTCCTGGTGGAGAGTGTTGACAAGTTAATGACGAGCCTACATCGTCTGTGGTGACTGCGGAATTGCCCACAAGCGTTGCGTGGTGCCAGATGTCGCTGTTGAGCTGAGTGACGTGTCAGATGTGCCAGACATCAGGACTGTGCCGATTTGCTGCCACGGCAACCACCAACCACTGAGATTAAGCAGTAGTTTCCCTTGAAATCGGTGGCACCATAGAGACTAAACACTTGATTGGTTGAATACATTTTTACTTTTCCATGAGGTTTTTGTTCTTGTATGACCCAGGTGTTCAGATCCTAATGGAGCAAGGATGAACACTGAGGCAGTGAGCTGTAGCATCCTATGAAACCTGAGCGTCCTGAGAACACTGCTTGTGTTTTCACGCCTGTCTCTATTTAATGGGCCACCTGTCTCTATTCAGTGGGCCACCTCAGAGCTCCCACTCCTGGCCAGCATTTCCTGACAAGCACAGCCTGGCCGATCTCCGTGGTGTGTGCTCCCTTCAGCCCTGAGAATATTGCGTATACTATTAATTTGGTCTGATCTTCATATAAATCAGGTCACTTGGCTCACAGATAAGCTCCCATCTGATCATAGACTATACCCCTAAGTCCAACCACTCAAGGGGCCAAATATGTGCAAAGAGCTCCAGAGTAGACAGAGAACAAATCCACTCAATCCAATTTCACTACTGCAAAGTAGCTCAGAGTGAATGCACTAGTAATATGGGTCTCTAGTGTCATTTTCAATAACTGGAGCAAATATTTGCACACTTCAGGTCTTAACTGCTTATCTGTCTCAGTGGCAAGCATCACAACCCTTGAGTGGCTTCTTCCTGCCATGAGGATGAAGTGTAAACTCCTTCCTCCATCAGTCAAGGGCTTCCAGGGTACTCCCCGGTCCACACTCTCCAGTCCAGCCTGGCTACTTCCTCCCTGCCCTGCAGATGTGCAATCCATTTCTGTCTCTGTATCTTTGCTGTCACATGCTCCCCACTGGGCCCACCAGGCCTCCCCAATCCCCACTCCCCACTCCCTGCCAACTGCCAAGCCCTGGGTCAAGTCCCAGGTAATCCAAGAAGGTTCCACTGACTACCCTGGGAACTAATGAGCAATGCCGTCTCTTCTCCACTTTCTAGATATTTCTTCCTTTACTACTGTTAATGAGTTGACTTGTGACCCCCAAAATTTATTTGTCCGAGTCCTAATTCCCAGTACCTCTAAATGTGAACTTATTTGGAAATAGAGTCATCACAGATGTAATTAATGAAGTAAAAGTGAGGTCATCTTGGAGTAGGGTGGGCCTCTAATCCAATATAACTAGTGTCCTTATAAAAATGGGAAATCTGGACACAGGGAAAACATCGCAGGAAGACGAAGGCCGGAACTGGAGTGATGCGGCAGAAGCCAAGGAACGGGAGGATCGCCAGCCACGAGCAGCTCGGAGAAACACCCCTCATATCCCTCGGAAGAAACCAGCCTTGCTGACACTTTGCTCTTGGAATTCCAGCCTCCAAAATTATGAAACAGTAAGTTCTGTAGTTTACGGCACCTAGTTTGTGGTACTTGCTAATGGCAGCCCTAGGAGACAAATGTAACCACTTACTTCTTATTTATTAAATCCAGACATGCACTTTACACTCACCCCAGTGCTGCCCATGGGTTTTTCTCCTTATTTAATATGTAATAGACTATAAAGTATTGGTCACAGTCCTACTTTAAAGATAAGAAAAATGTGGCTCAGATATTTAACTAAGATCATAGGACAAGTAGAAGAGGTGAACGCAGGCATGCCATGCTGGCTTTACTGCTTCAGGCTGTGTAGGACTAGATTTTCATGTATCTTCTCTCACCAGTTAGACACAAGTTTCTCAGAGACAGGCATAGTATCAAACACATCTCTGAGCCCACCAAATGGCTAGAAACAGACCTTTTCATAGTAAGTACTTCATAAATATTTCTGCGACAAAATATATTCTGGGCATTACATCATTTGCATGACCAAAAGCATCCATTTTTATGCCTGTCTTATCTGCACACATGTCCTGGTGGGTAGAAACAGATGACCGGACAGTTGAGCTGAATTACTGGAGCCCGTCCCCACCCGCGTGATTCTGCTATGTTCCCAGGCCAGCTTAGGATCCTAGGATCTATGCTGCCTTTGCTTTTGTGGCTTTTTCTAATCCTCATTCCCAGGGATTTGAAGAGTTTCAAAATCCAAGGACACTGCTTCCCAGAGGTTCCGTGGACCAGCAGTTTCTATGAGCTCTAGGTCTCTGCTCTTAGGAATGCGCTAGCACTGAGACAGCTCCCCCTCCCGGGTGGCTCCCCAGCCACGTCTGTCTTTTGGATAGAGCCATCTTGCAGTCACCAGCCCTGTCAGCACCCCAAGAGTTAGACAAACCCCCACACATGCAGGGTGCCTGTGTCTTTCCTCAGAAAGGGTGCCACTGTCAGAGAGGGACTTCCAGCCAGCGATGTGCCCTTCTCCTCGGTTCTGAGGCTGAAAAAATAGCTAGGGACAGACTTTTGACCTGGAAACAGACCTCTGTAAGGTAAGGCTCAAAAAATAAGATTTCCATGCCACTCACCGCTACTGAGTAGGGTCTAACAGTGGCCCAAGAGGCAGGAGAGGTATCATTCTTCTACACACCCACCTCCATGGCCCAAAGCACAAAGGACCCTTCAGGTCAACTCCCTCACTCAGGCTCATGTTTCCACTCTAATGTGACGGGAAGAATTTGGCATTTAGAACTGGAAGATTCACACTTCTTTCCACCCCCTCAGAGCTCCAGCCGAGCGACTGCAAGTGAGCACCATCGCCCCGCAGTTACACGTACAGAGTCCGTCGGCTGGGATTGGATCCTGTCTACACCACCCAGCAGCTGTGTGACCTTGGCCACGTTACTTAGATCTTTGCACCTGCGTCTCCTCTCGTTATGTAGATTGAATCTGCACCAATAAGTCAAAGTTTCTGTCTTTGTGTCCTTGTTAGTCCCTTTTAATGTATCACATAGGACCAAGTAGTTCAACTGTCACCAAAAGTAGAGGGTGTGTTTGGTGATAGGCTTCTGGCACACAAAAGAGTAATTTGGAGAGAGGAGGAGGAGGTCCGTGGGGTCACTTCACAGGAATAGGCAATCACCCCCAGAATGGTTGAAATAGAGGCCCAGTCGTATCCTATGTGACATACCCTGCATTTGAAGACACTGAAGACAGAGAGAAGGACGAATTCAAATTTGAGCCCCACAATGTAAGTCACATGGACCCATGTTCTTAGGTGGGTAATGATTTGCAATTGGGCTGCTTGTTACAGAGGCAGCTCCGTGTAGCATCCTACAGTCAGGCAGCGGCAGTGATTTGTCTGTTCGGATGATCCTTGACTATCTAAGCACACTTAGAAGGGAAGCCAGTAAGAACACATGTAAAAGTGCTTTGTAAGCTAAAAATTCAAACGCAAACATTAGTTGTTATGGCAGCTAAATTGGAAGAAAAATGGCTTCCTGAGATACAAAAAAGGAGACTGTTTAGTGGAAAATGGAGCTTGCTCTGATCTCTACCCTCCGTCACGGGCGAGCGTAGCTGTCCTAGGGGTTCTGCTTCTGTTCAGTGTACAGAAAGCCACGCGCATACAAAAAGCTCTTCCACTCTAGTGACAAGAAAAAGCTGGACTATCTACAAAATAGCAACTGTTCCCAAGCACATCAGAGAGCTGAGGTGGAAAGGCAACCAGAGGGACTGAATTCCAAGGGCCCCTCCAAGCGGAGACGTAAACTGTTTCACCTTTTCCAGAGCACGGGAGGAAGAGGCAGTTGCCATAAAAGCATCTGAGGAGAGAAAAGCTAAAATTTTAATGAATTCTTAAAAGCTGAGTTTGAGCTGGTGAAATAATTTAGAATCCTTGAGAGCCCTTGCCCCAGAGGATGCACAAGCTCTTTGCCATGGGCCTTCACTGGTGCCCACAGGACAGAGTGGGGCAGGAGACCTAAAAGAGAGCCCTTCCCTGGCACACAGGCACAAAACTACTGGAACATGCCGTGGGAAGCAAAAGCCATCTTCCACTGGAAATGGGTAGGGAACCCGCGTCCCCCCACCCCCCCACCCCCCGCCAGGGCCCTAGCAAGGTAAATTACCACTGAAGGAAAGATAGAAGCAAAGACTATCTGTCCCTGGAGAGTCCTAAACTGATAACAAAGTCGACTGGTGGAGGGGCAGGAAGCTCACAATGCCCAAGACTCTCACAGACACATGGCAGAGTTTGCTGTCATGAGGCCAAAAGTGCTGAGCAAGCCCTGCGTCCAAAGCTCAGGTGCACCGGTCTATCTAAAACTTAGGCTGGCCCAAGAACACTGAGAACCAACGCCCCCTCATTCCCACACCATGAGCACACACCCAGTGACTAGCAGCACATGGGCTGGAGCTGGAGGAGGGGCAGAAGCAGGAGAGACCCCCAACAGCACATGTGTGCAGGACCTGCTGAATTTGGGGGAGGACTGCCAAGAAAAACCCTCTGGTGCCCCAGACCCCATACTAAGTGGCAGCAGCTCACTGCTAAAGACTTTGAAGTCTATGGTTTATGTAAGGTAAATACAGCAATAACAAGCCACAAAACACAAATTCAGCTCAACTACTGATTCAACTGGTTCTACCCTCCAACACGAATGGCATGACAGAAGTGTGAGCACTTCCAGGCATAAAATCTACTTACCTTAGGCTCTACTGTTCTTCTAACACAACATCCATCATTTGATTTTAAAAATCACAAGACACACTATAAAGCAAAATAAAATAATTCATTGTCACAAGATACAGCAGTCACCAGAACCTGACCCAGAGATAACCCAGATACTAGACAGGGACTTTAATATAACTATGACTAATATGCTAAAATCTCTAGTAGAAGAAGTGGATGACATGTATGATCAAATGGAGAATTTCAGCAGACAAATGTAAAGTATTCAAAAAGAGTAAGCTCAAAATGCTAGAAATGAAAAGCACAAAATCAGAAATAAGAAATTCTTTCAATAGGATTATCAGCTGGTGAAACACAACCAAGGAGAGACTCCATGAACTTAACTGTAGGCCAATAAAAATTATCCAAAGAGCAAAAAGGGGCAAAGACAACAGAACAGAGCATCCAGGAGCTGTAAGACAGTAGCAAATGGTCTAACATATGTGTAATTGGAGTTCCAGAAGGATGAGAGAAAGACAGAGACAGAGACAGACACAGACAGAGAAATATTTGACTAGCTAATGTCTAAGAATTTCCCAAAATTAATGAAAAGTAAACCACATATCCAAGAAGCTCAGCAAATCACAAATATTAAAACACATACTACACCCACACGTATGCACACACACGGACATATAATCAATCTGCTTAAAATCAAAGACAAAGAGAAAATAATCTGGAAGGCAACCAAGAAAAACAAACATTACCTACAAAGCAATACAGATAAGAATGATCGCAAAGTTCTACTCTTAAACTATGCAAGCTAGAGCACAATAGAGTGACATTTTTAAAGTGCTAAAAGAAAATCTGTTGATCCAGAATTCTATGCTCAGGGAAAATATCTTTCAAAAATGAACTTTAAGAAAAAGATATTTTCAGACAAATAAAAGCTGAAAAAAAATGCCAGCAGTCCTACAGAAAGTTCTTCAGGCAGAAGAAATGTGATGCCAAATGGAAATTTGAAAATATACAAACAAATGAAGAGCGTTAAAAATAGTAAAAGTGATGATAAATATGGAAGAATTTTTTCTTATCTGTAACCTTTCTAAGAGTATATACTAATGAGTTAGGCTCCCTGCATTTAAAACCTAGATCTAACACTGCCAGCTATAACAGTGGGCAACTTACATAAATTTTCTATGCTTTGGTTTTCTTGCTGTAAAGATCAGGATATAATATCTACACTATTGGGTCATTAGGAGAATTAACTAAAATAATACATATAATATCCTAAAGACACAGTAACTAGTTATTACTTTTATTCCATACTCAAATCTTTAACTGTACAAGGTTCATATTCTGGCCAAAGGTGAATATAAATAGAATGACATAACCCTGATTCCCTTCAAAATTTCCAGGACATTCCTTATGGGTCTCAGATAAAACCCCAACTCTTCTGCTTCATCCACTATAAGAGTTGCTCTTCCCCACTTTCCCTCATATCAAGACAAGACTGCTTCTACAATTAAATCTCCTGCCATACAAAGAGTTCCTTTCACTGAAGAATGGGTTGTTTTAGAATCTCTTGAATTGCTGTTACCTAACTCATTCATTAAATCATCTACCATGCATCACATATAGCAAGAAAGAAGAGGTCCCTAACCTCAAAGAACTTAAGATCTAGTAGAAGAGGCACGCATTAGATTATGTTATATATTAAATATATAAATGCACAAATAAACATACAATGAAGTGGGGAAAAAGCCATTATTCACTAAAATTCTTAGGAAAAGAACTTGTTCTGTTTTCAAGGGATATCTTCTTATTTGGGTAGAAACAAAGATTCTTCTTCCCAAACGCCAGCCAGCGCCAAAGCATCAAGGAAAGCAAGGAGCCACCTACACAGCAGCAGAGCCTGCCGAGCTCTCACGGACAGTCAGTGGGGGAAGGTTCTAGACCTAGAGATGAGAGGGAAGAGGAAAGACACAGAAGCCTGGAACTCAACACAACCTCAAATCTTCCTAGTCTTGAGTAAATTCTATAAACATCCATGGCACAGTAAATTTCTTGCGGAAACTCGTACAAAGCTAAACTTTGCACCGAGGTGATTGATATAAGGCAAAATGAAGAGAGTACAGACCATGGAACTGAGGCAATAGCTGCCATCCAGCTATTTAAAAGATGATATGAGCTATTTTTGAAAAAGGAAAGGAAGGGAAAAAAAGAAAAAAGAAGTAAGTAGGAGAACACAGGTGAACAAAGATTTCACCTGGCCTGTAGGGTCAGGCAAGGCCTCTCTGTTGGAGTAAATATTAAGCTGAGAACTGAGGGGTAGGTCTGAGTGAAAACAAAAGGCAGGGAAGAGTGTTCCAGGGAGTGGGACCAGAACACGAGAAGTCCGAAGGCCTGTGCTGGAGAAGCAAGCCTTAGAAGGCTCAGATCCGAACAGGTAGCCAGAACTACTATATGAACATCCACCCCCTGATAATATGATATTTTCAGCAAAGATAGCAATGATTTCAAAACAAAGCCATGAATTACTAAGAGACAATGGAGAAAAGTATTTGTCTTTAAATTAAAGGAATATTTCTTGAGAATATGCAGAGGAAAATTAATAAAACTTAAGGACTAATTGGAACAGGGACTCTTTTTATGGGTGTTTGCCTTCACACATGATTTCTTCCCACAACTAATATTTCTCAAGAGAGTGCTAAATCTCAAGAACTTGAAAACAGGCATAAAGATAAATTACTGAGAGTAACCATCCTCTGGGGAAAATTGAGTCCCAGAGAGGAGAACTAACCTGCCCAAGGTTGCACAGTTAACTAGTCGGACTGGAATTAGAATGAGAACTCTAGCCTCTTGACCACCAACCTAGTGTTGTACTCAGAGAGCACACTGCCTCCTTTGGGAACGGAGAAACTTTATTGCCTTGGGCTTATTTCAGACACCAAACCCTTGGCAGGTTTCCTGTGCTCACAATTCTAGAATATATAAGTTTTCTATTTTCTACCTGTTCAATACACGCGAGCTTTTCAGTACCAAAATATTCAAAAGGGAGTCACTGCTGTTGTAATTAATTTTTAAAAGAGGTATTAAAGGTCAGAAGAAAAGAAGGTAAAATAACTTCCAGTTTGATATGGGAACTTGATCACAACCAATATATATTGTCTTCTGAAATGCTATTAAAATGGAAGTAAAAAAATACAAACTCATGAGAAGACAAAGAGAATAAGAGAGAAGACTGCAACAGACAAAAGAAAGAGATGTCAACAAAATCTTAGAAGATAGAGCATGGATGGATGAACGGAACTGACTTATCATTGCTGTTTACAAGTTACCCAGCATGTTATTTTGTTATATCCATCCCAACGACTAAGACAACACCACATCTTCCTTTCTCTTCTTTTATTCTCTCCCTCTTCCACTCTTTTTTGGTGAAAACCAAAAGGGGTGAAAACCACAGAGCAGGTGGTGAGAAGCAAGCCAATTTGGATCACAGAACTTCAAAAAGGCTCAGAAATCGGGGGCACCAGGTAATTTAAAGGTGGAGAATCAGGTTAGAGGATGTGTTGAAATCTACATTAGGGGGAGTTGAGGGCGCCCCCAGCCTTCCCCCTACCCTGTAGATCCAGATGGCTACCTCTTCCAACTCCAGTGGGAAACAGGGAAACAGTGAGGTTCTAGAATTGGGGATGCCACGCAGGGCAGAGGGCAGGGGTGAACAAGCTCAGTGAAAACAGAGGGATGTGGAGAAAGTTTACAGACTGAGGGGCGAGATCCCAGCTCTCATGCCGCACTGTAACACCCAGACCCTGGAAAGCAAGCTTGTGCCTCTCTCATCAGGAGCTCGGAGAAATCATCTCTGGATAAATGGAGAGGACTAAAAGAAAAGGCCGACAATATTGACACTTGTGGGGACCTCCTCCTCCCACTCCAAAAGAATTTTGCAGTGAAACTTCCCAGTCACCAAACTGAGTCCCCATACCAGAGCTTCCATGAGTTTCTCAGTGCCTCACTCTGAAGTGCCCAGTTAAAGTCACTAAATATTTTATGAAAACCTCAAGCATGAGGACAGGAACTAAAATAAACAGAACAATTGAACACACACACACACACACACACACATACATACAATGGGGAGAGAGCAGACAAACTATAAAAAATAAGGCTATTAACATCCTCAGGCAGATGAGAAAATAGCATATCCAAGAACAAGGTGCTATTAGAAAAAGGCACAGAGAACTAGAAAGAGGTCCTGGGTATTAAAAATGTTAGTGAAAGTTAAAAATACAAAAAGAGCAGTTGGAAGGATTGGAAGTTAAAGTTAAGGAAATTTTCAAGAGCCAAAAGTTAAAGAATGGAAAATAAGAAAGGTGAGAAATTAGAGGACAAATCCAGACAGTCTTGTATCCAATTTCTAATAAGAGGAAACATATAAAATTTAAGGAAGGAAATAATTAAATAAATAATACAAGAAAGTTTTCCAAAAGTAACATGAGTTTCTCGACTGCAGTAGTCCACCAAACATGAGAAAAAGATTGACATAAAGATATGTCACTATGAAACTTCACAATGGCCAGGATAATGAGATCATCCTAAAAGTTTCTGGAAAGAGAGAAAAAAAAAAGATAAAGAATTAAGAGTCAGGCTGGGCGCAGTGGCTCATGCCTATAATCCTAGCACTCTGGGAGGCCAAGGTGGGCGGATCATTTGAGCTCAGGAGTTCAAGACCAGCCTGAGCAAGAGTGAGACTGCATCTCTACTAAAAATAGAAAGAAATTAATTGGCCAACTAAAAATATATAGAAAAAATTAGCCGGGTATGGTGGCACATGTCTGTAGTCCCAGCTACTCAGGAGGCTGAGGCAGGAGGATCGCCTGAGCCCAGGAGTTTGAGATTGCTGTGAGGTAGGCTGACGCCATGGCACTCTAGCCCGGGCAACAGAGTGAGACTCTGTCTCAAAAAAAAAAGGAATTAGGCATCAGAATTGTACTAGACTTCCCAAGAGCAATGATAAAAGCTAAGGTAGAGTGGAACAATGCCTTTGAAATTATGTGCAGAAATTTTTCCCAACCTAGAATTCTAAAGTCAGCCAACCTTTCAGTGAAGTATAAGAATAGAATAAAGATATCTTCAAAAATTTACCCTTTCTCAAAAACTACTGCTTCACCAAAAAGAATGGAAGAGGGAGAGAATAAAAGAAGAGAAAGGATGATGTGGTATGTCATCTTAGTCATTAGGGTTGCTATAACAAAAGAATATAACTGGGTAACTTATAAATATCAGAAATTTGTTTCTCACACTTCTGGGGGCTGGGGGACCGAGATCCAGGTGCTGGCAGATTCAGCGTCTGGTGTCTGGCGAGGGTCCTTCCTGGTTGGTTCATAGACGGTAGAAAGGGGGTGAGGGATCTCCCTGGGGTCCTGTTCACAAGGGCGCTCGTCCCATTCGTGACAGCCACACCTGCATTGCCTAATCACATCCCAAAGGCCCTAGCTCCTGATATTATCACCTTGGGGATAGGTTTCAACAAATGAATTTCGGAGGACACAACGCTCAGTCTACAGCAGGTATTCGGGAGACAGGGGACGTAGGACAGAGAGTGCAAAGGCAAGTCCCAGCACGACGGTGACGGGCAGCCCCTGGGATGGCAGGTGTGCCGCAGACCTGGAAAGCCAACGTGCAGCTCAGAGCAGGAGGAGGAAGGGCAGGGACTGGAGGCCCCGAAAGAGGGGGCGGGGGTGCCCACAATCTGCCTGGTGCTTCTGACCCTGCAAGAGCAGTTTGCCAGCTCTGTAAGAGTGTGAGGCAAAACTGACAGAGTCATAGAAAATTTAATGAAGAAAAACAACTCTAGAAAAAAATTTATAAAACAAAGGAATGGGATTATATTTTGTGACTCAGCTATTAATAATATTTATATGACCATATTCCTATAAAAATTTGGTGTTGGTTTAACCAAAATTGTGAAATATATATATATACAAGGTGGAGAGGGAAAATACATGTCTATTGCAAGGGCAGACTGAAAGAAACCTAAAACTCTCACCTTACATGATTAAGAGTCTAATAGATGATGACTTAAATTAAAAGAAAAAAAATAAATAATCAGCAAATTACTTGGAAATGTGGAGGCAAGTACCCAGTGAGAGAGCTGAAAATTGGAAACGACCCCTTCAGGGGAGGGACGCAGGAGGAGAGGGGGAACTCGGAACCGATTTTGGTCATAGGTCTCGTACACGATTGTTTCTTTAAATGACATGCATGTATCACTTTGATTAAAGTTTTACCAAATGGGACAAGAACAGGAGGGGAAGCAAAAGGCGTAATGACAGTAGATCCCACAGTGAAGCCCTGGGGTGAAGACGTGCAGGGACCCTCTCTTGGGGTGGAGATGGAGCAGAGGTGGGTGTGACCTCCAGCGGGACAGGGGGACAGGGTGGGCTTTGGCACCACAGGAGCACGAACAGAACGAAGGCTACAAAGTCCTGAATGCTGGGGAGGGAGTCTGAGAAATACCTGCCCCGAAATGGTGCGCAGCTTAATCCAGGTGACACAGGTTTTCCCATCTGAAGCATCCCGGTCTTTCCGCACCACTGCCCGGGCAAGAGGAAGACAGGCGTCGTCAAATCAGAGGGGACCAGGGCATCGGGGCGGAGGGCAAACACCGCCAAGGCCTGTGACGAGTGCAGCGCCTTCACACAGCGTGGCGGGTCACCGCGCCCCACTAAAGCCACAGCGGAGGGAGAGCCTGAGTCTGACAGCACCGTGGCTGCTGCTCAGGATAACTACAGTCATATCCAAGGTCATCGCCTTTAGCAGACCGTCCTTATTTCAGGCAATGTGAGGTCTTCTATAAAGGGTTTTCATAGGTTTACTGTGACTTAAGTCTCCACCCAAATTTTGTCTTAAGATTTAAAATTTCTCCACAGCAAATTTACTTAAAACGGTTTTTCCCCCAAAAGGGAGCCTTGGGTAACTCCTGTTGTTCACACCTTCATGTTTTGCTCTTGTTCCTACTGACTAAATGCCACCTCTTCCCTACCTCCACTTTCACCTGGCTGCCCGGGGCCCCACGATTAGACTGCGAGGCGTCGTCTTCCTCCAGGAAGCCTTCCTGGACCATCCTGCCCTGCCCCTCCTCCCTGTTCAAAGTGGATAAGATGGTTTGCCATTCGTCTCCTCCCCTGAATCCTCCGTCTCCCCTACAGAAGGGAAACTGGAAGCCATATTGGATTATCTCTGTATCCCCAGAAGCTCCTACCAGCACTAAATAGCCCAGAAAGCAACAACAGCAGGCGGCAGTAAGTAAAGACTTGAAAAATTAGTGCTTGCCCTGAATGCAGGGCGATTAGAAAAGGGGCTCTCTTGAAGGCAAATGGCCTGGCAAGCAGAGGTCTGGCTGGTTTCAGTTCTCGTCATCCCTCTGCTGGGTGCTTTTGTGCAGAGATCAGCCGCACCACGTCATGCCTCGTAACCTTGGTCGGGTTGCTAACGCACTCTCAGTCTCAGCTTTCCCCTCAGTGACCACGCCTGGCTTGTCTGAAAGATGATGGGAAGGCGTGCATGGAAAGTGCCTTTGCTAAGTGCCTGGCACAGAGCGAAGGCCCCAGAACTGGTAGAAGTTATCGTGATTATTGTTTATAACAAGATACCAGGGAGCCGTGGGAGGCTTTTAAGCCAAGGAATGACACTTGTGCATTTGACAAAGGTTGCTCTGGCAGCAGCGGGAGGGTGAATTGAATGGGCGCCAGGGTGGAGGCAGAGAAAGAACTGGGAGGCTACTACCAAAACCTAGATGAGACATAAGAGGGCCCACAGCAGAGCAGAAGCATGGGCCAGAGGCAGAAACCCGTTTTCTGCACATCCTTTGGCCTTCTATCCCCCGCTCGGTGAACCTGCCTCCCCACAGAGCCTCCCGCAGGAATCTTCAAGAACCTGTGCAGAGAGTGGGCTCCAAGGACGGGTGCCAAAGCAATTAAGCATGTAACAATGCATTGAAATAGAAGGGCAGGCTGGAGGAGAGGGGAAAAACCACAGCCTCCCCCAGGGGACCCAGAAGGCCCTCACACGCATCCATAATCCCCGAGAAATGGCTGCAACCCAAGTGTCCAATGAGAAGGTTTAAATGAGAATGAACCCCATACAATGCACACGTGCTCACAGATACACACATACATGTTTTGAGATGGGTGCCAGACCGAGGAAGCCCAGGCCAGCTGCAGAACGTTTTCCAGACCCCAATACCAGAGCTCCCATGCGCTGCAGAGCAGGCGGGAGTAGGGTGCGGGGCGGGAGAGGAGGGCCCTTCACCCAATAGGCCTCTCTCTGGATGCTGAGCTCACGTGTGCATTCCCGATTGGAAACACATGCGCTGTCAGGCAAGGCAGGAACCAGAAATCAACAACATAGAAAAATATTGCCTTCCTCAGACACTTTCACTCCACAATCGTGCCCCTCCTCCCCAGTCTGCCGTCACTTCTTTATTGGCAATGGGACTTGCTGAGAAGGGACAGGCTCTTGTGCCCCATAAATAATAATACGAGTGAAGGCAGGGCATATGGTTTGGGGCTCCATTTCTGAGGCGTTCTGAATGCACCTGAAGTTATAACAGGGGAGAGATTTCCAGAGGCACACAAAGCCTGCTTTGAGAAATGTGGAAGGAGGCCTTCTCCTTCTGGGAGGAAAGAAATATTTCAATGTTTTGTTTTGTTTTTCTCTTCGTGTTACATGGTGGTGGCACCATCTCAACACCTGTAGTCCTAAGTTGGAGGGAAATTCACCTCCAAAAGCATGTGCCTGAACACAGAATCTCAGAGCAAAAGTATCTTTTGAGCAAGAGCTTCCAACCCAGGGCCCCAAGATGGTATCAGGAGGTTAAGGAGCACCCCTAGAAGTTTGCATTATGATGGCTTGTATCTGTTTACACTTGGATATTTTTCTAGGGAGAAAGCCTACAGACTGTTGTCAGATTCACAACAAAATCCATTACCAAAAACGTTTAGAATGAGTGACTTAGCTGTTAACCAGCCCAGTGACCTCCATTCTCATCTAAAATCTAAATTCTCTCCTTATTGTTTCCTTCATGCAATAACTGGATTTATACTTGAACCCCTCCCATGACAAACACCTGACAGAATATCCCAATAATTGAGAACAGGGATTTTGGAGCAGATGCTCCTGCACTTGAACCCTGGCGTTGCCCCTTTCTAACTTGGTGACATTGAACCTGTATTTTAGCCTAGTTCATCCTTGGTTTCATCGTCTATATATGTGGATTATGTTATAATATCTCTTTTTGAGATGATTAAATGAAATAACGTATGCAAACCTTTGACCAGAGCACATGGGATGTGGTAAGTGTACCATAAAATGATCGTTTCTATTGCCATCATCATCTTTATTGCCGTCATTATTATTAGAGAGACAGCTCATTACCATTCTGAAAAAAAAGTCTCCTTTCTGTTTTCCTTCATTAACAATATTCTTTATACTGACGTTGAACCAAAGTCTGCGTCCCTGCAGCTTCCAGTGATGAAGTCACGGGTCTTCTTTGACACCTAGTCATGCAAAACAGGAGACTGAGTTCAAACGCAGCCTGTCCCAGACTCAACAGAAGCACATGGGTAAGGAACACTTGCATTCTAAAATAGTGCATTACAGTAACAGTCATTCCAGAGGAAAGGGAAAAGTAAAGCTACAGAGCTGTAGGTTCAAGACCACAAAGTGGGGTTTTGTGTGTTTCAAGAAGACATTTTGACAATAAAGATGTTCTTTATGGGTTTAAGTGGATAGTTTTAAAACTTAAACATCGCTGAGTAAACCCAGTGTCTGGTTACATTTAGCTTTTACAAAAGACTTTTGCCTGTGGTTCCTAGCTCTACAGCACTGTCATTAACACAACGTTTCTTGCAAATTCTTCTAACCCCTTATCTCCCGCTGTTATGATAAATGAAGCCACTCAGACAGAGTCAGCGTGTTCCACAGCTGCTGTTTATGTCCTCCCAGAGCAGAGCTAGTTTCTGTTCCTGATCTGCTGTAAGCCGCATGAGAGCAGGGATAATCTCCCTCTTGTTTTTCTCTAGGTCCCCAGCACCTACCACAGTGTCTGGCTTCCATTGGGAACTAAACAGGTACTTGTTAAATTAATGACTAATATATGAATGGATGAACTTATAAGCAATAGTAACTTGTGCAAAGTAAATCATGTTCCTTTATCAATCCGTAAAATTTGTGTTATAATTAAAGTGCATTTTGAGGGCAGGTTTTGTATTTTCTCATCCTGAAATTATTTTTTTAATTGGATAAATATTCACAGATCTTTAAGTCATTCATTTTATAATCTACTTTTATATCCTTTCAGCCATCCTCATTCTTCTCTTCTGGACATAGAAGGCTGATGATTCCCAGGCCCTAGAGGGGTCAGGGTCGGTAGCCGGGAGCCTTGCCCAGCTGTGCAAGGTCTTCCCACCTCCCTTCTCCAGGGAGAGGCACTGAGTCCTGAATTGAGGCTTTATTACCACCTTTTGGAAGTCAGAGGTTAAAAGGAGAAGATAACATTGACGAGATCGCTGAGCTCAGTCCTTATATTTCAAGGGTCTTTAAGGTTACGTATATGGGGCCATGCAGTAGTAGAAGTGACAGTTGTTCATGTGAAAAACCAATATGCTCTAGAAAGAAAATCTGGATTCTTTAACTGTGATGATTGTCTCCTTAAGACCGGCACGATCCTGATTCTGCACCCCTGTCCTGGTTGGGGACTTGGTGAAGCTCTAGAAACTCATCACCTAAAAAAAATCCTCTTATCAGTGCTTACTAAGTTTTAGATGATATACTGGACCCAAAGATCCTCTGTTCTCAATGACCTACTGAGAAACAAACACTTTCCAAATTTGAAAATGACAATTTGAAGCAACAATTTGAAAATTATATGGTGACAAGAATAGGTGACTAGGAGAAGAAATTTGTACAGCTAAAAATTTATTTAAAGGTTCAGCCTCCATAGCAAGCGAAGACATTGAAACTAAAGTTTCAGCGAGATGTCATTTTTGGGTAATTAAAATTTATAGAGATCCAAAAGAAAGAGAAAATGCAGCTCTGGCGACCGTGGAGAGACTCAGGCATTCCTGTCGGTGGCTGGTGGAAGAAGCAGACCGGTGGAGCCTTTCCAGAGAGCAATTTGGCAGCCGTTTGCAAAAACTTTAATATGCACACCCTTTGACATAGCACTCCCACTTGTAGAAATATATCTGTAGGAAACTATTGGAGACATACACAAAGATGTATGTGCAAAAATATTCATTGCAGCATAATTCATAATAAAAAGTAGGAAACTTTTAAATATCTGATGTTAGGGGATTTATTAAACTGCAATATATCCATATGATTGAATACTATACCTAGAATACTTGTATGTCAGAAACAAATTTTTACCAGGAAAATGTTTGCAGTTTATTGCTCAGTGCAAAATCTAAGAGGAAAGAAAAGCTTTCAATGCAGAAATTTAACAATGCACAACCCTTCTGAGCTGGTTAACTCCTAGCTTCTTTGAAATCTTAACTCATTCATCCTCATCTCCTAAGAAAGTCAGTTCTCTTTATCTTCTGTCCTCATAACTCCTTCTTAGCATTTGTCAACTATATAAATAAAGTTGTACCTTGCATTTATTTGTGTGACTCTTTGATTAATGTCTGGCTCTCCAACTAGACTGTAGCTGAATGAGGGCAGAGCCTGTTCCTGGCACATGTTAAGTGCTCAATATATTCTGAAATAATGATGTATGATTCTGCATTATATAAAAATCTGTATGTATATGTACACATAGAAAGGGGACAGGAATGGTATTTGCACTGTCAATATTTTAATAATGGAATTTCTAGGACCAGTAGGATTTTGAATAATATTTTTTCCTTTAAGTCTTCTCAATTAAGTATCTTATAGTACTTCAATCATTTTTAAAATAATCAATGTTACAGGAAAAATAAGTTTGTAAAACCAGTGTGATGAGTGACATATGTCTACAGCTGATATCCCTTGAGCACTTAGGAAGACCTGATCCACTGGACACAGGCAAACGGAGCTGGGGCAGAGGGTAGGGATTGCATCTGATAGCATCTAGTAGGGAAGGGATTCTGGAGGGAAACATGCCAGCTTTTATTAGGGTTAGGAGAAGGAGAGAAGACAGGGGCCAGGCTCTGGGGAACGGGGCAGAAGGAGTGAGCATCGTGTGAACAGCATGCACTGCCATTGCTTGCTGCTGGAGTGTAAGGGATCAGCCTAGAAGTGGTGAGAGGTGACACTGGAGAGGGAGGTGATGGAGACACATGGACCAATTTGGAGCCTGTGGTCAAAGCAGAAATCGCTGAGGGTGGTGATGTGCGTGGCTGAAGCTTAACGAGGTCACTCTGATGGCCCTGTGGAGAGCAAACTGCAGAGGAGTGGATCTGGAAGCAGCAGGGTCAGTTTTGAGGCTGTTTCTATCATTTGGGCAGAAAAAAAATGAGGATCTGAAATAAAACTATGGCTGTAAGAACAGACAAGAAAGGATTATTCAAGAATTACTGAGAAAAGAAAAACGGTAGGGATTGGTAACTGAATCAGAGGTAGAAAAAGTCAAAGTCAACACACTATTTCTATCTTACACATACTATTTGTTCCATCAAATGAGATAGAGAGTTCTGAGTGTATCTTAGGGAACGAAGAGGAGATCCATTTCGGACATGTTGAATTTGAAACTAGAAGAAGCATGTGGGCTGAAACTTTAGACTTGAGAGTCATCCACATAAAAGTGGTGGTGAAAACCTCGTAGGTGAGTGAAGTCACCCAGGGAGCGTTAAGCTGAGAACCCATGAAGCACCAACACGTTAGAAGTAGGCAGAAGAGATGGAACTGAGGGAGGGAAGACGAGGCATGTTCTGAGGGATGGAACTAAAGCCCAGGGAATAGGGATTTTGAAAAGGAAAAGAGTGATGAGGATAAGCAAATTCAGCAGAATTTCAATGAAATTAGTACAGAAAAGAGTCCTGGAAAGACCTGGAAGTTAGAAGGTGAGTGCTGGCAGAGGAAGAGCGATTTCTGTAGACTGTCTGTAGAAGCCAGGCCTCAGTGGGCTGGGGAATGAATGGGTTGTGCAGAATGAGACTCTGAAGAGAGACCACTTTGTTTTTAAATTAGTAAAAGAAAAGGAACGATTTGTGGGTGTCTGGGACTAGGGGAGGACAAGGTGGAAAGGAGAGTCTCAAGTCAAAGTGAAGAGGGGAAGGGCTGAACAAAGAGAGAGAGCAATGATCAAGAACAAAGTCCCGATCAGGAGGGAAGGGTGTAAGGACACCGCCCGCGGGTTAGCTGCGCTGAAGGAGGAAGGCTTCATCTCTGCCCTGCACACCACTCACCCGATTGTGGTCAGCACGGAAGGTATGTTGTACACATTATAACTGTCAACATCTGCCAGGGATAATGCCAGCCGGTAATGCCATATCTGCTGTCAGAGCACTGAACACTCAAACAGTAACATAGTGCTAAAAGAAGACAAGGAATAGTGTGATAATCGGGGATCCTTTTTATAGACCCTAAAGCTTTGTTTTCCTGATGTAGCCATTCCCCTATACTTGTTTGCTGGCATTATATATTTGTTTGAGTCTCTTAGTTTAAAGGTGTGTAGAGTACACAAAAATGTTGAGAAAGCACTACCCTGTCCTCCAAGGCTGGGAGAAAGGAAGTCAAGACAGGCATGGATACAGGGGAGTTTGTAGGAAGTGGAGGACCATGTCTCAGCACTAACGGTGAGAGCTGGCTAATTCAGCCCCTGACTAATCTACCCTGTCCACGTAAACCTCATAGATATCAAGATGAGTTCAGTGATGGTGAAGGACCTGGACCTCTTAACAGTTCATTCAGGACCCTTCACCGTCATGCCCTGACCCAAGTGCATGGATACATGGGTACCCAAGTACAGCTCCCGCGGCTGTAGCACAGTTCTTAACATTCTTTTACTTCCCGGTATGTATGTCTTCTGCATAGTCAGGTTATTAAATGTAGTCTGTCTTCGGCAGATATTTATCAATTATTTCCTGTTTTCCAGTATTTGACTTTGATTGGGGGGGGGTCAACACAAAAAAATTATGATCTTTGGAACAAATTTATCAGTTCTAGAAAAAGTTTGCCTCTTATTCATTAATCTGTCAACTCTTTATTAACAATGCAAAGCGGGAGCTCAGCAATACTTCACTTGTCCAGTGCTCCCTGGCTCCATGACCACTCTCTTTCCCTACTGTGCATTGCCTGCCTCCTTTATTATTTAGGAATAATATCTAAACTAATGTGTTTTTTCATTTCCCTTAAATCATGATACTCATAAGCTTTCCACCTATAGAACCAGTTGCTTCTAGGGGGAGACAGCGATCTGCTAGAACCAAGAAGCCGTTACTCATATATAAATGTCAAAGATGACTCTTGGGTTTTCAGACGGACTATAGATTTTGTTGAAAGAAGAAAGAGACTCTCTAAATTCTGAAAGCTTCCTTTCAGTATCAGAAGCCAAATGTGGTCAGCTCAGATCACAGAGGATTACACAAACCCCTGGCATGTAGACCTCACAGGCACCTGACAGTGAACGCCACGGACTCATTCCCTTAGGAATCCAGAGCCTTCCCAAGTCTTGGCCTCAGGCTGGGGCAGGCATATGGCAAGAGAGCACAAGCCTTGGATGGACCAAGGGGAAAGACGAAAGCAGAGGAGCGTGGGCCCCACTTCCCATTTGGAACTCTAGAACGTGAGTGCCTCACTTCCCCAAGACATTCAGGGGCTCACGACAAAATGACATGGCAGCGTGATGTGCTGGTTTAGAAAGGGCCAGACGTACTGAGATAGTCTGTTTCTTCTTTTCCTTTTCTGAATAGTGTACAGGACTCTCCACACCCGTGCCTGCTAGTATGGGAAATATTCAGAATTTCTAGCGAGCCCCAGGGGGAATTTGAAACTTACCTGTCCTCAAGGCTTCTCTTATACAGGCCTTTCTCTAACTACCTCAAGTTTCCCGAATTATTTCTTATTTGTCATGATTTTCTCAATTCTCACCAACCTACTCTCTCTGACCACAACCCTCTGGTTGTCAACATCCCTCTTTACAAAGGTTTGAATATGATTTTTAGTTGGGGTACCAGCACCACGTCCCGTGGGTCTGTCATCTCCTGTGCTCTGGACACAATTGCTTTCAACGCAACCTGAGAATCCAAGGTTTACTTTACTCATTGTTTCACAACGCAGGCTTATCTTAGGTGCACAGTCAACCAAAATTGCAAGCCTTTTCAAATCAGACCTCGTACTTACGTAAACTGATTTTTTTCTTTACCCCAAGTCAGGACTTGACATTTTACCAATTGAATTTTTTCTTATTGATTTTGGCCCATAACTCCAGTCTTTTGAGATTATTTTGAAATACCACCCAGTTCTGGCCATCTCCTATTCAACATTTTTATCAGCCAATTATATGAAGACATAAAAGATATATATATCAAGCTTGTGGGTAACACAGGAAGTCCTATATCCCTGGAGGCCTTAATCAGCACATAAAAGAACAAGAGCATGCCTCCCTTACTAAAGCTCAGCACAAAACCTGCCAAGCTTTTAAGAGAAAAGCTCCAGAAATGTGTCTGGCTCAGAGCTCAGACTGCCTTCACTCCTCAATTCTGAGCACTGGGGATCAAGACAGACAGACAGACCTGTACTGGGGTCTCAGCTGTGGGAGAATAACTTCATTTTTCTAAGCCTCAATTTTCTCATTTGAAAATGGAAGTCATGAAAGTAAGCACCTAATAATTTACCTATGACTACCTAATAACTACCACCTATCCAAGACATTGTCCTATCCTTACACTCAAATCACACTGAGATTCACTCCATCTGGAGAGATCCCTTCCCACACACGTGAGGACAGCTTCACTTATTACCCGCCTGAAGTCCAACAGTGCTCTCCCTGTATAGCAATCAAAATATCCCCATAAGAATTAGCCTGCTCAAGGTAACAGGAAGCTCCTTTCTTATATACACCTCGACTATGGTGTTCGACCATTATAAATTCATTAGCTACACTCTAAATTTTTATCTTATTGCCAAAGACACAATAAGGTACTCAGATTAACTCCTTGCCAAATTCTGCATGTAATATTAATACCTCTAAGGCATTCCCAGGTTGACACTGAACACCTGTGTTAGCATTCACTTGTCTCAATGTCCCCAAGCAGCAGTCTCCTTGAAGTCAATGTCTCAGACTTGGTCAACAAATAGTCAGTGTCTTGTACACAATCTCAACAATCATTTGCTGGTGGTTTTAAGCATTCAGTAAATATGTATTTCCTTTCTTTTCCTTTTTCCTTTTATTTTAAGGACTCCTTTTCTACCCAGAGAAGACAAAGCTAGTAGTATTAATAGTTACAGGGTGAACTCTAGACATACTAGCCGGGTTCTAATCACAGCTCTGCCACTTACTAGCTGTGCAATCTCATGGGGATTACTTATTCTGTGTCTGAATTTCTTCATTCGTAAAGTGGAATTAATAATAATATCCATCTCATAGTCTTGCTAGGAGGGTTATGGGTGAACATATAAAGATCCTAGAATGCTGATTGGCATGTATTTCTCAGCACATATCAACTTACTCTGTTTTCTTTATCTAAAAGGGAAAACTTCTTCCTTTATTCTCATGTATGCCACTTTCTGGCCAGTCCCGGAAGTAAGCACCAAGAAGTCTTTCTTACCTAAATTTTCCTAATTGATTTTCTCCTATTATTCCTTTTTGATCTTCGCACATCATTTGTATTTCTTCTATTTCCATATTTCTTCTATTTACATACAACATTGGTTATAAGATGGATCATGGATTTAAGTAGTTTTTCAGAGGGAAAAAATAAAAGAATCACTGCCACATTAAATAAATGTACCATTTGTCCACATCCCACTTTGCAAAACATAAATATATACATGTTTTAAAGTGAATATTAGTATGTTAGACTCATATATATATGGTAGGTGGCGACTTGAGAAGATGACAGAACTGCCCTAAATATAGAACAAACTGCCCTACAAAGCTCAGGGGTTGTCTAGCAAAGACCACAGATGCCATTGGTCATAAAAGAGAACCAGGCACAAGAATTTGGGTGATTTAGTATGATCCACTGTTTCTTGGCTGAATTTCATTTCTTTTTAAGGCTGAATAATATACCATAGCATGTATACACATTTTGTTATCCATTCACCTGTTAATGGACCTTTGCATTGTTTGTACCTTTTGGTAAGTACTATGGTAAGAAAAGCTATAATGAAAACTGGGGTACAAGCATTTGTATGAGTTTCTGGTTTCAATAATTTTGTGTTTCTACCTAGGAGTAGAATTGCTAAATCATATGGTAATTTTATGTTTAATATTTTGAGGAACAACAAAATGGTTTTCTGTAGCAGCTGTGACAGTTTACATTCCCACCAGCAATGCACAATGGTTTCAATTTCTCCACATCCTCAATGATACTTTTTTCCTTTTTTAAAAAAATAGTCATCCAAATGGATATCAAGTGGATCTAATTGTGGTTTTGATCTGCATATCCCTAATGGCTAGTAATGTTGAGCATCTCTTCATGTGCTTATTGGCAATTTATATATCTTCTTTGCAGAAATATCTATTCAAGTCCTTTACCCATTTTTGAATTGGGTTGTCGTAGGGACTCTTTGTGTATTCTAGATATTAATCCCTCATCAGCTATATACTTCAGCTATTTTCTTCCTTGTTGAGGTTGCTTTTTTGCTCTCTTGAGAGTAAACTTTGATGCACAAAAGTTATTAATTTTGATGAAGCTCAATTTATCTATTTTTTCTTTTGCTGCTTGTGCTCTTGGTACCATTAGCTCTTACATTTAGATATTTATTTCATTTTGAGTTAATTTCTATATACAGTATTAGATATGGGTCCACCTTTATTCTTTGCACATGGATATCCAGTTTCCCCAGCACCATTTGTTGTAAAGACTGCCCTTTCCCCATTAAATATTCTTAGCATCCTTCTTGAAAATCAATTCACTGTGTATACAAAGGTTTATTTCTCAGCTCTCTATTTTGTTTCATTCATCTATATGTCTATTCTGTTGCCAGTACCATAAGATAATATTTTGATTACTGTAGCTTTGAAATAAGTGTTGAAATAAGGGAGTATGATTCATCCAAATTTGATCTTCTTTTTCAAGGTTGTTTGGCCTACTCAGAATATCTTGAGATTACATATGAATTTTAGGATTGGGTTTTTCTATTTTTCCAAAACATGTCATTGGTATTTTTATAGAGATTACATTAAATCATAAGTTGCTTTGGTAGTATTGTCATCTTAACAATATTGAGTTTTCCTATCCATGAACATGGAATGTCTCTCCACTTACTTATTTCTTTTTTAATTTGTTTCAGCAATGTTTTCATTGTACAAGTCTTTCACCTCATTGGCTAAATTTATTCCTAAATATTTTATTCTTTTTGATGCTATTATAAATGGAATTTTTTTTCTTAATTTGTTTTTTGGATTATTCATTACTAGTGTATAGAAATGCAATTGATTTTTTGTGTGTTGGTTTTGTATCCTGCATGTTTGTTGAATTCATTTATTGGCTCTAACAGTTGTTTGTGTGTGGAATTTTTAGAGTATTCTACATAAAAGATCATATTACCTGCAAACAGATATAATGTTATTTCTTTCTTTCTAATTTGGATGCATTTTATTTCTTTTCCTTGCCTCATTGCTCAGGTAGAACTTCTAATACTGTGTGGAATAGAAATGGAAAGAGCAAGCAATCACATCTTGTTCCTGATCTTGGATGAAAAGTTAATCTTTTAAAATTGAGTATGAATTTAGATGTAGGTTTTTATATATGGCCTTTATCATCTTAAAGAAGTCTCCTTCTATTTTTAGTTTATTGAGTCATTTTTTTTTAATCATCAAAGGGTGTTGAATTTTGTCAAATGCTTTTTCTGCATCAATTGAAATGGTTATGTGGGGCTTTTTCTTTCATTCTATCAATGTGTATTACATTAATTGATGTTCATGTGTTGAGACATCCTTACAATTTAGGAATAGAACCCACTTGATCAAAGTGTATAATCCTTTTAATATGTTGCTAAATTTGGTTTTCTAGTATTTGATATCTGTTAGTATTGATGAATTTGGGCTATTAAGGATTTTTGCAGAAATATTTATAAGGGATATTGGTCTATAGTTTCTTGTAGTATCTTTGTCTGGTTTTAGCATCAGGGTAATGCTGCCCTCATAGAATGAGTTAGGAAGTGTTCTACCTCTTTGATTTTTAGAAGAGTTTGAAAAGAATTGATGCTAATTCTTTTTTTAATGTTTACAGAATCCACCAATAAAGCCATCTGATCCTGGTCTTTTCTTTTAAGGGAGTTTTTGATTACTGATTCAATCTTCTTAATAGTCATAGGTCTATTAAATTTTCTATTTATTCATGAGTGAGTTTTAATAGATTATGTGTTTCTAGGAACTTGCCCATTTTATCTAGATTATTCAATTTGTACAAATGTTCATAGTATTATAATTCCCTTTATTTTTATAAAATTGGCAGTAAAGCTCCCAGTTTCATTTCTGATATTAGCAATTTGAGTCTTCTATTTTTCTTAATTTAGCTAAAAGTTTGGTAATTATGGTGATCTCAAAGAACCAACTTATGATTTTATTGATTTTCTCTATGGTTTTTCTAGTCTCCATTTTATTTATTGCCACTCTAATCTTTTATCATTTTCTTCCTTCTGCTAGCTTTGGGTTTAGTTTGACCTTTTTATAGTTCTTAAGTTGTAAAGTTAGATTATTGATTTGATATTTTTCTTATTTTTTAACGTGCACATTTACAGCTATAAATCTCTCTCTTAGCCCTGCTTTTGCCATTTCCCATAAGTTTTTGGTAGGTTTGTTTTCATTGTCATTTGTTTCAAGGTATTTTCTAATTTTTCTTTTGATTTCTTCTTTGATTTATTGGTTGTTTAAGAGTGTGTTGTTTAATTTCTACATATATGTGAATTTTCCAGTTTTCCTTCTGTTATTCATTTCTAGTTTCTATTGTGAGCAGAAAATATTTAAATGTATGATTTAAATCTTTTTAAATTTATTAAGACTTCTTTTGTGGCTTAACATATGATCTATCCTAGAGACTGTTCCATGCATACTTGAGAAAAATGTGTACTCTATGTTGTTGAATGGTATGTTTTGTATATGTCTGTTAAGTCTAATTGGTCTATAGTGTTGTCAAGTCCTCTATTTCTTTATTGATTTTCTGTCTGGTTGTCCTATCCATTATTGAAATGGGGTATTGAAGTCTCCAACTATTACTGTAGAACTATTTATCTCTCCCTTCAATTTTTTCAGTGTTTCCTTCATATATTTTGGAGCTTCATATATTTTCTATGTATGGTGCATATATAATTTTTATAATTTTGACAAAGTGACTACTTTTCAATATATAATATCTTTCTTTGTCTCTTGAAACAGTTTTTGACTTAATGTCTATTTTGTCTGATATTAATAAAGCCATCCTAGCTCTCTTTTGGTGACTATTGGCACAGAATATCTTTTTCCATATTTTCACTTTCAATCTATTTATGTCCTTAGATCCAAAGTGAGTCTATTGCAGATAGCATACAGCTGTATCTTTTTTTAAAAAATCCATCTCCCAATCTGTGCTTTTTGATTGGAGAGTTTAATCTATTTATATTTAATTACTGAAAAGGATGGACTTATTTTTGCCATTTTGGAATTTTGTTTTCTGTTCTTCATTTTTTTCATTACTACCTTCTGCTGGGTTTAGGTGATTTTTTGTAGTTATACATTTTAATTCCTTTCTTATTTCCTTTTTTTGTATATTCTATAGATACTTTCATTGTGTTTGCCATGAGGGTTATACAATATTCTAAAGTTGTAGCAATCTAGTTTGAATTGATATCAGCTTAACTTCAGTCACATACTGAAACTTTATTCTTATATAGCTCTGTCCTCTGCCTTTGTTATTGATGTCACAAATTACATCTTTATACATTGCCCAATGATACAAATTTATAATTATTTTTGTTCATTTGTCTTTTAAATTCCATAGAAAATAAAAAGTGAAGTTATAAACCAAAATTACAATTATACTAGCTTTTGTATTTTTCCATGTATTTAACTTTACTGGAAATTTTTATTTCTCTATACACCCTTGAGTCACTTTCTAGCACCCTTTCATTTCAACCTGAAGAACCTTCTTTAACATTTATAGTAAGGCAGGTGTAGTTATAATGAACACCTTCAACTTTTGCTTACTGAGATGTGTCAATTTTCTTTTGTTTTTTAAGGACAGTTTTCCCATATACAGAATTTATGGTTTTCAGGGTTTTTTCCAGCACTTTAAACATATTATCACACTGCCTTCTGGCCTCTAAATTCTCTGATGAAAACTTAGCCAATAATCTTATTGAGGACACTTTATACATGATGAGTCAAATCTCTTGCTGCTTTCAAGATTCTCTTGGTCTTGTACTTTCAACAGTTTATAATGTGTCTCTGTATGATTCTTTTTGAGTTTATCATAATTGGACTTTTTTGGAATTCTTGGATTTGTAGATTGATGTCTTTCATCAAGTTTGGAAAGTTAAAATTTAAGCCATATTTCTTCAAATAATCTTTCTACACATTTCTCTTTTTCCCTCCTGGAACTCCCATAATACATATGTTGGTACACTTGATGGTGTCCACAAGACCCTTAGGTTTTGTACACTTTTTAAAATTCTTGTTCTTCCTTTTCTTCAGACTTCATAATTTTAATGGTCCTATATTTAAGTCCACTTATTGTTACTCTTGCCTCCTCAAATCTACTGGTGAACCCCTCCAGTAAATTTTTTATTTCAGTTACAGTAATTTTTAGCTCCAGAGTTTCTGTTTACTTTCTTTATATAATTTCTATCTCTTTGTTAATATTCTCATTTTGCTTTTAAATTGTTTGCTGATTTCCTTTAGTTTTGTTGTTGTTGTTGTTGTTTCCTTTTAGCTCTTTGAGCATATTTGGTAGTTAATCCTTTTTATGGGTGTATATTTTTCTTTTCAAATCAACTGTAACTTCCTTGAAAATAGTGACCATGCCCACACTTGATGCAATTCTATATCCTTAGCATCATATAATGGAAAGAAGATATGCCTTGCTATGAATAAAACTGGGGTCAAATCTCACCTCTTGCTACATTATCCTTTACAATTCCCTTAACCTCAACCTCTGCTTCCCAGCTTCCTCAAAATATTGGTCATGGTAATAAATGAGAGAGTAGATGTGAAAATGCCTTCTATAAATAGAAACTCAGGGAAATGATATTTAATTTAAATAAACTATGGTAGTAAACAAATTCTTTTAAATGGTACATACTTGTCCATCTTTCCATTAATAGTTTATTATTAATGTGTGCCAAAGTTTGAGGTCACCAAATCCAGGCTAGCCAAACCTCATATTTGTCTTTAACCCCAGCCCTGCAATGTTTTGGCATCACCACTGACATGTTTGAGTTGCCCTGCTCTGTCCCTATTTCTGCAATCCATCCTGCCTATGTGGAAAGACAGATGAGGAAAACTGGGCTCTAGTAACAATAGATAATTTACCTTGAGACACTCAAAGTTTTTCCACCTCCTAAGATTTTACCCTCCCAAGCACAGCTTAGGGGAAGAAAAATCACCACATCCATTTTTCCTCGAAATGCTTGTAATTCTTGATTGACAGCTCTCTATGTATACTTGTGTATATGTATCTATGCATTCTTTAACCATATATCATGATGAATTTGGCCAACTCCAGTGTTAGGAAAGGAAATGGTTAGGAACGGAGTTGGACAACAATTAGCTGTTCTTTTTCTTATTTATGTTTAGAACCAACTGAGAAGAGAGGATCAAAATATAACTTTATTACTGACATAGCTATTGGAAAACATGACCTAGATGTGCAGCAAAAATGGGCTTCCTAACACTGAACTCTGAAATTTGACAGACTTAACCACCCAGCCTGGCAGTCCTAGATCAAATATTCCTCACCAACAGGGGCAAGACCTACCCTCTAAAACTGTGGTCTCCAACCCCTGGTACCAGCCCATAGCCGGTTAGGTACCAGGATGCAGAGCTCCACTGCACCAGCCCTCAATCTGTGAAAAAATTGTCTTCCATAAAACTTAGGAAGGTTGGAGGGAGCACACAGCAGGAGGTGAGTGGTGGTGAGTGAGCAAAGCTTCATCTATAACGCAGCTACCCTTTGTTTGCATCACCACCTGAGCTACACCCCCACCGCCATCCCCATTCGTGGAAAAAATGTCTTCCATGAAACCGGTCCCTGGTGCCAAAAAGGCTGGAGACCTCTGCAAATCTCTGCGGCAGAAGCAGAGCAGAATATGAGTGCTTCAGGTAGATTCAGGTTGCACAGGGAGAGGGAATGGGCTGAGCTACACCTGCCCAGTTCCTGATCCCCACTTGACCAATCAGAATAATCACGTCCCATTCAAGAACACTGTAATTTACAAATTTCCTGGGAACCAAATTCTTTTGAACGGAAACAATGTGAGAAAGAAGGGGGCCTACCTAGATGGATGGGCAGAGGCTACCACTGAGGAGAGTACGAGGTTGAAGCCAAACTTCTCAAGAGAAGAAAGGAGGCTCCCTTCCTGTCCTGGTGCAACAGGGAGAAGAACCGCAGCCTGGCACATACCATCATGCTTTGCATTCCACTGCTGCCCCTAGTAACAGTATCTGACAACACAATGTGGCTGGAATGCACACTCGTGTTAAATTACGACTCTTGCCTAGGATAAGATAAAGGACATTTTTTCTTGTGGGGGATGCTAAATAGAAAATAGATCATAGGTGGTATTGCCTATGCCAGGTTGCCGGGAGTTATTGTCCCTGCTCTGTGTCCTTGGACCAGTTACTTAACCTCCTGGTGCTTTCATTTCTTCACTTATAATTAAGTGAATTACAATAGTGCCCACCTCATAGGGTTGTTTTGAGGTTTATATGAGTTAATATGTGTAAACTACTCAGAACGGTATCTATGAGTACTCCAAAATTATTGGCTATTATTATCTAATTATCAGTTATCTTTACCCAAGAGAAGGCAAAGAGGGATGGACTATTCAGAAATTGGCTTGTTTTATAGAAACACTCTCTTAAACTTATATTGCTCATTTTACAGCCCTAACATCCTCTAGTTTGGAGAACTTGAGAGTTAAATGGGGATCGAACGCCAAGATGTCATAAAAAATTTTCAAGTCCACCATTGAGATTTGACATGTGACTTTGGCACTCCTCTATGTGCACATGAGTCATTCTAATTCCCATTTCCTCTCCTTTCTAATCAGTTGCCATGATACCCACCAACCCCGGTCATGGCTCACCCTGCTTTCATGTATGAGGGGAGGGTGGGTAGAGTGGACTGGATGAGCCCTGGAAGCAAGGGCTTCTTTCCCTGCCTGTGAGTCCTGCTACTTCAGAATGGACCGTGGCCTGGACATGGTTTGAGACTGAGGCAGGGTGTGGCTGTATTTCCTGCTCTAAGGGCTTTTGCTAGATTTTTGGCAGGAATTACATCACTGGAAGCCTAGGAGGGGCCGGGGAGGGCCAGGGCTGGGCAGGAAAGAGCAAACCAATCCCATGTGAGGAGTCAGGGAGTCAAATGGCAGGCCAGAGGCAGAAGCAAAGAGGGCCCGGTGTCCATGGCTCAGATGATGCAAGGAGCCAAGTAGGCCACTGGGAAAGTCCCAGCTGCAGGACACAGGGGGCTAGCAGGCATCCCCAGCCTCAGCAAGACCACCCTGCAGACTCTCAGGAGAAGGCCCAGCAGAGAAGCAAAGAAAGGGTAGCAACCAGATGAGCCAATGAATGCCAGAGAAATCTGGATGCCAGAGAAATCCAGAAGCAAGGAAGCAATGGAGAGTTGGAAGGTAGGTTAGGGCAGAACTCTGGGCATCAAAAAGATTGTCAGGGGCTCCCTGTGGGGGCCCCATATACTGGGGTATGGTAGAAAACTGAGACAGAACCTTGCTAGCACAGGAGTTGGCCTTCTTTGGGGAGACCGTGACATTTGGAACATACAGTAATAACTATAATTCCTGTTACCATTTATTAGATGTTTACCCTCCCAGAAACTGTGCTGAGATCCACATTTGTCTTCTCATTTAATCCTTACAATAACTTTCTCAGGTCATTGTATGCGGTACTATCCTTCACACACACCAAGATGTAAACTCTTTACCCTGGGCCAAGGGACTTGGTTTGTCTTTTTCCCAATTGTGTACCTAGGACCCAAAACAGGACGTTCCAGTCAAGAAAAGGTGCTTAATCAATATTTGCTATACATTTATCTCTGTTTTCAAATGACAATACTGAAGCTTAGAAAGGTTAAGGAACTTTCCCTAAGTTACAGAGGTTGTAAGTAAAAAGTCGGAATCCAAACCTAGTTCTAAGTCTGCACATTTTCCATTTTTCTTTTCTGAGCATAATAGAATACTGGCCTTGCAGTTGGGATAACTCAGCTCCTAGTTCTAGTTCTACCTCTGAATGTGTGACCTTTGGCAACTGGCCTCATTTCTCTGGGCTTCGATTTTCTCCTCCAAAAATTAAAGGGGTCAGAGCAGCTATGTGCAGGGTTCTTTCCAGCCCTCGGTTCTCTGACTTCCACAGCTCTAGGGAGTTGCCTGGGCTTGGTCTGAGTCACAGTGGAGGGCTCTCAGGAAGCAGAGACTCTGCAGGGTCAGCTGATGGGTGGCCTGATCAAAAACTTGGAAAATGTGGGACAAGAAGCTGCTACAGAGATAGAAAAGCCAATGGGAGTCTAGTTCTCTCTCCCATCAGGAAATTGTCTAATTTCCTTGCTCCCATGGGGCAGTGGCTGCTGCTGCTGTAACCCAGGGAAAGGGACATGTTGCAGCTCTGTTAGGCAGCTCATTGCTCTCAGAGCCTATGACCATTCCAGTTAGGTGTGGGGGCCCAAGGTCTCAGGTGACTAGAGCTAGTTGACATTTGGGGACTCTAAGAATGCAGATACTAATTCCCGCCATGCTCACAAAATCCTTTTAATTAAAGCTTAATTTTCAACTTAGGTTTTAAACTCTCTTGCTCAGTAAGGTTCATCTATTTAAAACACAGCAGCCCAGAAGAATGAACTTCAAAACAACCATACAGTTATTCTGAATTATGTGCTATGTTAAAGATGCCTCGTATCAGATTTAACAAAGTTTTACTGCCTTGGCTTTAATACTATTATTAAGAATAATTTGTGTATGTTTGTACAGGCTCACTCCCAAAGGATCATATAATTTTCTTCCCTGGAGTTCCAAAGCAGCCCACAGGCAGACTTTGACATCCTTTCTCCCCTCCCATAGCTGTCTTTGTTTGGTGAGGTGAAGAAGAAGGCTTTGTTACATAAGACCAAAGACCCCTAACCTGCTGGGGAGACAGGGCCCCTTTCAAGCCCTGGTGAAAGCTGTGGATTATCTCAACTTCTACCCTCCCATTCCCAAGTCACATAGGCGCATACACACAAAAACAAAACTTCAAGTGGTTCTGGAACCCTTAGGCAAATCAATAGAAGTCTCTAATGCCAGGTTAAACCCTGGGTTATTTCAACACATGGTGCTAAAATAATTGGACATCCTTATGCAAATCAAAAAAAATTGAACCTTGACCCTTACCTCACACCTTATATAAACATTGACTCAAAATGGATCATGGGCCTAAAACTAAGTGCTAAAACTATAAAACTTCCCGAATAAAATATAGGAGAAAATCTTTATGACAATGGGTTAGGCAAAGACTTCATATCTGATGACACAAAAAGCATGATCCATAAAAGACAAAAATGATAAACTGGACTTCATCAAAACTAAAAACTTTTACTCTTTGGAAGACACTGTTAAGAAAATAAAAAGACAAGCCACACACTGGAAGAAAATATTTTCAAAACACCCATCTCTGTCCTCCTATTAAGAAGCTCCTCCATGAGTCCTGTCCAACTATTTCCTTATGTTTCATTGTTAACCCTCAGCTTTATGTTAAACTGGAGAGGGTTTGGCTGGTGACTTTTAGCTGGACAGCACACTGACTGCAGGTGGTACCCATGCACATACACAAGTCCAAACCTGTCCACAGCGATGCTCTCTGCCCCGCAGCGCCATCTGTGCCCAGGAGAAGGTAACACACGTGCCAATCTGGAATGTGCAGGCTACAGAGAAAAGAACCATGCAGAGCAGGAGAGACCGCCAGGGCTGGAGCTGTCCGCAAGGTGCGTGGAGGAGATGGTCCCGAACTTGGCCCTCACAGCAAGTGATTTCGGGAGGCAGGGGCAGGAGAAAAGGCCTTGAATTCACGGCATGAGTTCAGGCAGACTGTTGGATGATATGCCTAACTCCAGCAAGAGGGGTGTGCTGAGAAGTGGGAGTTCAAGCTGGTGTGATCAGGTCAAGGCAAACCCTGAAAGCAAGTAGCCAGCTACAGAGCTCTGGGCTTGAGGACAAAGCAGGTTCTCCTCCTAGAACCTGGGATGACGTGATGACAGTTGGTTCGTTCAAATCTGCTGTTTCTCCTCCAAACAGGTCATTGACTCTGTCCATTCCCACCTTAAGGGGAGAGATACTCACTTATTCAGGGGGGAGCATCCCCCTTCCTGTGCCCGTCATGGGCATTGGTAATCGCTGACCAGGGCTCTCGACACAGAACCAGAGAGCAAAGCCCATCACCAAGTGGCCAGAATTGGCACTCAGGACACACCCTGTGTGGCGGGGCCGACAAATAAACCTGCCCTGGTCCTCTAAACCTCACCTCTGCCTCTGCTGCCCTCCACTGGCTTCAACCCCTCCCCCGCCACCTCCATCGTCATTTCTCTCCTGCTGTGAACGTTCTTAGGGCAGCAGCTGTCTTTCTTGTCACTGCTTAATATTCATTTAAACCTGATTGCATCTGGGAAAAAGTGCTGGACATGAACCAGAATCCAGCATGATGTGGCCATGACGGGACCCCCAGGGCCACCCTAGAAAGATGAGTCCACCTCAGCGATGGGTGGCTAGGGCTGGGGAAGGGGCAGGGAGGGTGCTGGTGGGGACGCCCACATGACCCCAGCAGCTGAAATGGGGGGAAATAGACGGAGAGGCCTGACGTCAGAAGCTCACAAGGTCAGGGGAGAGGCCTGGGTGAGAGGACAGCGAGTTTAACAGCCCGGGGAGGACGGCCCTGATCACGAGCTGATGCCACGCCCCCACCTAACCACCCACAAACCATGTGGAGGGTGGGCTTAGGGCATGACACACTGTTCATCCTGGGGTGTATTCGGATCTTCCATGGCTTTAGTTCACCTGGGCAAGCAAAGCTAAAGAAAAGAAATAAAGGAAGCCACATTTATGGCTGAGGTAGCCGCTCTTGTGTGAAAGTTATGGATGGAACAAGGTGGTTTTGAGGGCTGTTTGAGGCTCCCCTTCCCTTGCAGCAAAGCATCAGAGGGGAGATCTGCCTCATGCTTTCCTCACATGCATGCGTCTGTCCCAGAGTCGCCATGGCGATGCTGTGTGTGTTTACACGGCTGGAAGGATCCAGAGATGGAAAACGAAGCCAGGGTGGACCAGAGCAGGGAGCGCGGCAGGAAGGCCTCTGTGATCCTCCGCAGGCCATCAGTTAACAGAAAGCTAACATGCCCTCTGAGGTTCGTCATCAAACCTGCCGTTTCCAGCAGCTCAAGGAAAAAAATCATAATCCAAACAGTTACTCCTGGGAATGCTGGTGAAAACCCGTTTTCCTCAACATGGTTTTAGCAGGTAGAGATCTTGGCATGAGAATCCTCAGGCCCGAAGGCCAAGGTGCCAGCCCACAAGGACAGGTCTGTCTCAGGGTGGGGCAGCGGAACCAACTGCTGGTCACATGGCGGACAGCAGGTGCATCAGGATGTGCTTTGTGATGTCACACCTGCTTCCCTTGTGCCTGACATTTCTCTTCTCTGCTACATGGGCTTGGGGAGCAGAGCTCTCAACACCTGTGTCAGTTGAGACCTGCATGTCACACAGATTCTCCCTCAAAGACAGCCCCAGCGGATGTTCTTAGCAACTCCCTGACACACACAGCCAGCCTTTTAATCACTTCTTTGTCTTCCAGGTCACCTCCCAACCTTCGCTCAAATTGAAGGAGCCATAAACCGGACAGCATGGAGGGCTCTGGCCAGCGCGTCACCCAGTGTGGGGTTAATGTCCCTATAGACGAAACCAATTTTTAGGCAAATCACATGAGCATATGTATAATGGTCAGCATTTAAGCCAGTGTCTGGCATGTATTAGGTGCTGAAAACTATTTATTAAACAAATGAGTAAAGGTCTCTTAGATAGAGAGGACAATCTCAAGGACACATGGAAAGTGGTTCCCATCTAGAAGTGCAGTGAACTCATTGTTGCGGGGCACAGGGACTGTTGAGTAGGACGGGCTGCTGAGCTAACTGTACTCAAGTCCATCCCTCTGCACTGCACAGCCCCAACCTTTGCATATGTTCATTCTTGCACAGTCTCCAAGCAGGAGCGTGGAGTTCAGCATTTTGGTAGATCTCAGTTGGCTAGTAGAGGTATCTGTTCCACTCTGAGGGCCTATGACTTTAGCAGATGGCAGAGTGGGGTAAAGGGGAGACATTTGTAGCAGGTTAAAGCATAATTTTAAATATATAAAACATCATTAGCAATCTTCTATGGGCAGTAAATAGACAGCTTCCTGGGTTGGCAACACTGCTCCAAATAAAAAAATACACAGAAATGTATTTTACAGGAATGAGAAATGAATTTATATGCTTCTGTGTTGCTGTTCAATTCTGTATTAATCCAAGAACTAAGGTCATTCAGGCATTCAATGAACATTTGTAATCTAAAACGGTTCTCAACCAGGGTGATTTTGTCCTCCAAGGGGATATTGGTAGTATCTGAGGATATTTTTGATTGTCACAATTGGGGGGAAGCTGTTATTGGCATCTCAGGGAGGCCAGGGATGCTGCTAAACATCTTATAATGCACAGAAGAGACCTCAACCAAAAAGCATCATCTGGCCCCAAATGTCAAGAAACCCTAGAGAGAGACAGAAACATGGCAACACATATTGAGGCTTCTATCCAAGTCCCAGGGAGTCAGAGAAGGCTTATCAGATGGAGTGATGTGCATTGAGATATAAAGAAGAATTAGGAGGAAACGTAAATAGAAAAGAGGATCCCAAGCGGAAGATGCCACTTAGGCCACAGCCTGGAGATGAGAGTTTAAAGAACTATAAATAGAGTAGGAATTCTCTTAACCACCCTTCCCCTATATTAACTCACTTGCAAAACAAATCGACGCCCACAGCACACTGAGCATGTGTGGCTGGTGAATCTGTGAACTTCTATCCCTACCAAATGAGATAGATGCTCATCATGGGCCAGTTGTGTTTGTTCCCAGAGCTGTTTCTACCAATCCTAATGTTATTCTAATTATATAGTTTAATTAGATCAGAAGTGGGGAACCTGTAGTCTTAAGGCCACATGTGGCCTTCTAGGTCCTTAGGTACAGCCTTTTGACTGAATCCAACTTTTACAGAAAAAATCCTTTTATTGTTGTTCATACATTTTTGTTCATCTTTTACATTTTTATTTTATTTTTAAAATGTATGTATTTAAAATACAAAAGAATAAAATAAGTTTCAATTACATAATCCTCGAGATTGACCGGCACGATTAGAACATTAGTAAACCGTAAGCGCTAAATTGATGGCTGCTATGCTCGTGATTTAGTTCTAACTTCCCCTGCCTGACTGGCACCACTGCTGCTCAAAGCAGGCTGGCATGCATTCATGGGGGTCTAGTATACCAGTCTGTTATCAGCTTTTGATAATGGTGCACTGCGTTTGTGTTTGAAGTGGAATTTGTGAATAGTTGCACAGCTTGACAGTATTTTTTAATTCTGTCTACTTAACAGCTCATCATGTCAAAGAAGACCAAGAGAACCCTGAAGGAAGAAAACAGATGTTTTATTGAGGATTGGGAATTGCAATATTATCTTGTTCCTGCTAAAGATAAGATGATTTGCTTGCTTTGTGATACTGCAATATCAACTTTTTTTTAACCTTGAAAACTCATGCAGTCATTGTTACGGTATATTAGGTAACACTACTTGCTTCTAAGACTGTGCTTGAGTACTCAATGAGAAGTAAAACTAGGGCGAAATTAGGATGAGAACACAGATTTTGAGGGAAACTAAGCATTGGCTGCTAATAGAAGAAAGAACTTTATCTGTCCCATGCCTACAAAGTCCCAAATCTGTTACTTTTATTTTATTTATTTCATTTTTTGGAATGTCAACATTAAAGAAATTCAATGCTCATCAGCATTATAACACTTATAAGGACCACAAATATTTTAAATTAAAGGGAGCGGTGTGAACATTTGTATTGCAAAAATTAAAAGATGAAAAGCAAAAGCAAAGATAATTCTTTCAAGCAGCAATAAGACCTGGAAATAATACCACTGACACAACTTATAAAGTAGTTTATATATTCAGGAAAAAAGAGAAGCCATTCAGTGATATAGAAATTGTGAAAGAATGCATTGCTGAAGTTGTAAGATGCTTAGATCCCAATAGGATTTCAAAGTACAAACATGGTTCTCTCTTTCAAGGAGAACCATAACTGATCAGCAACATGAATTAGTCTTCAACTTAACAGAACAACTTCATGCAATACTTCAAAATGAAAATATATGTTATTCAAAATGAAAATATATGTTATTCAATCACTTTGGATGAATCAACTGATACTACTGACTCAGCACAGGTTTTATACTTCATTTGGGTCATAACAGGAGATTTTCTTTGCTGTGAAAAGTTACTTTCTTTGGGCACTCTTGTGAATAGAACATGGGGGATAGATATCTTCAACAACTTTCAAGACAAATGTCATGAAGTTGGACCAAATTTTGTAAATTTAGTGAGTGCATGTACAAGTGGTGCACCTTCCATGACAGGAAAACATGAAGGGTTTATTGCACAGACCAACAAAAGTATTAACAGATCCAGAGGCTCTCATTTCTTTTCATTGTATCTTGCATCAGCAAAATCTCTGTGCTAAAGCTACTATTTTAAGTGATACTTTGCAAAGGGTTATAAGTATCGTTAACTATATTTCTGCAAATGCAATATGGCATCATGAGTTTTGTACCATGCTAAAGTTGAATGATGAGGTATTCAGTGTGGATTTGCCATATCATTCTAAAGTGCATTGGCTATCGCAGGGACAGGCATTAGCCAAAATTTTATCTCTGCAAGAACAGATAATTAAATTTTATGAAGAACAGAATGAGCAATGTGAATTATTAAAAGAATACTTCTATAGGAATGCATTTCTGTGTGATATCATGTCAAATCAAAATGATTTGAATATTTCTTTGCAAGATAAAACTAAGTCTCTATATGATATGTGGCAAAAAAAATCCAAGCATTTCTTCAAAAGCTATCACTTTTCAAACACTTCTTTAAAAGGAAATTTTGGAAGAACAGTTTCCCAAGTTAGCAAAGGTCACTGATGAGCAGAATGATATATACGAATCATTTGAAGAATATGCAGCTGTTACAGACCTATTAATTGGAGAATACAATGAAAGCTTCATTGACTTTGGAAATCACGACATCACACTCAAATTAGCATTTCAGCCTCACCTAATTGATATCACTAAGGCACTTAAAGAACTACAGATGGAATTGATTGAGCTCTCACTAGATGACATTTTAAAGTTGTTGTTTGATGGAAAAATGCAGAATACCCATACCTTCAGCAACATGCCCAAAAAAATGCTTTCTTGCTTTTCAACCACTTATTGCTGTAAATTTACATTATCCTCCCTAACCCAAATCAAGATGCCCTTAAGGTGACAGATGACTGACACCCATCTAGAGGATCAATTGACACTGCAGATCTCCATGCTGTAACCAATTATTCAAATGCTTTCCAAGAAAAAGCAGACACAGCAAAGTCATTAAAAGGTTAGATTACGGAATTGTCAAAAATGGCGGACTAGGGATGACCTCCTTGCTCTTTGCTCTTGGAGTGGGAGGTGAAGAAGGCGGCCTGAATCACTCGAGCGGGTAGTTCTCCTACAGGATCATCTTCACGGAACTACAGGGAAGCTTCGAGGGGCAGCAGCGCCGGGAAAAGGAAGAAAGTGACTCAGTGGATTTACTGTGAAGTTCCGAGAATCCGAGTGGTACTGCGCGGATTGGAGTCTAAGCTGGCCGCGCTTAGCGGCAGCCACACGGCTGTGCGCTCCTTCCTACAGGAGAACAGTGTCTCCCTCGCCGACCTCCCGCCCACGCAGGCAGAGAAGGGCCTGAAGACAGCGCGAAGAGGTAACAGGGACGGGCAGGCAGGCTGGAGAGGAGGCAGGAGCGGAAAGTAATTTGAAATCTCCAGGGCACCGTGTAAGGTCGCCATTGCTGGGAGAACTATAAACACTAGAGGCTTACGCCTCACTTGTGAAGGGACAGAAAAGTGAGACAGATTGCTCATTTGACTGAGTAACCGGGTGGACTCGGGCGGCGGCCCAAGCGCTGCAAGGGAGGGAGCGGAAGAGGGGAGGGAGAGCCATCCTCCGGGAACCTCCTGGGATCCCCAGTGACCCAAGCTCCGCCGCTGCGGGACGCGCAGGCAGCTTTCGTCCGGCGGCAGAACTCGGGGGCGGGTCCCAGCCCCCACTGATACTCCGCTAAGAGCTCCAGCAGCCTAGACTGTGGGTGCACGCTTTAGCTCCTGTCCCGCGGCGGAGTTTGCCGGCGGGTCCCAGCCTTCGCTGAAACTCCGCTAAGAGTTCCAGCAGCCTAGACTGTGGGTGCGCGCTTTAGTTCCCGTCCCGGCGGATTTTGCCGGCGGGTCCCAGCCTCCGCTGAAACTCCGCTAGGAGTTCCAGCAGCTTAGACTTTGGGTGCGCGTTTTAGCTCCCGTCCCACGGCGGATTTTGCCGGCGGGTCCCAGCCTTCGCTGATACTCCGCGAAGAGCTCCAGCAGCTTAGTCTGCGGGTGTGCGCCGGTAGTTCCTGTCCCGCGGCAGACTTGCTAGTGGGTCCCAGCCTCCGCTGATCCCCTGCGAGGTGTTCCAGCAGCTTAATCTGCAGGTGCGCCCTGGTAGCTCCTGTCCCACAGCCGAACTTGCTAGTGGGTCCCAGCCTCTGCAGATACTCTGCGAGAAGTTCCAGCAGCTTAGACTGTGGATGCGCGCTGGTAGTTCCTGTCCAGCGGCGGTCTTGCCGGTGGGT
>VSMD01069709.1:0-11208 GCA_008750895.1 Mirza zaza | reverse complement strand
ATGGGGCCGGGCGCGGTGGCTCAAGCCTGTAATCCTAGCTCTCTGGGAGGCCGAGGTGGGCGGATCCTTTGAGCTCAGGAGTTCGAGACCAGCCTGAGCAAGAGCGAGACCCCATCTCTACTATAAATAGAAAGAAATTAATTGGACAACTAATATATATAGAAAAAATTAGCCGGGCATGGTGGCACATGCCTGTAGTCCCAGCTACTCGGGAGGCTGAGGCAGTAGGATTGCTTGAGCCCAGAAGTTTGAGGTTGCTGTGAGCTAGGCTGACGCCACGGCACTCACTCTAGCCTGGGCAATAAAGTGAGACTCTGTCTCAAAAAAAAAAAAAAAAAAAAAAATCTGTCCATGGCTCCCTAGTGCTCTGGATAAATAAAGATCAAACTCATTATCATCGCAGACCAGGATTTCCTGACACAACCCCTCCCTGCACCTGCATCTCAGGCTTCAGCAAGGGAACTTCCTGGAGGTCGCTCTCCGGCCCCTGTGACCCCAACACCTGCTGTCCCCTTGGTCTGAGATGCCCTTTGTCTTCCAGCTGGGCTGGAGCATTCCCACCCGCAATGATCTCGCAGTCAAGTGGAGGAAAGACGGCCAGAGGACAGTGGGAGAAACTGCGCAGAAGCAGCCATGGGACCTGGGAGGAGGGCCCCTTGGCCGTGCCTGGAAGCCGGTGTCGGGGAGAGCCCCAGGGAGACTGTTCCCTGTGAAGGCTGCGGAGGAACTCCCCTCTGTGCTCTCACTGCCTAACACTATCGAGGAGGAAGAGGGATTTGCTATTTATTTAAAATTGTAATGAAACAAAGTGATAAAATCATTAGGTAAGTAAACTTGGCTTCTAGCTGCTAAGTGGAATGTCAGCATATGTGTGCATTTAAATGGGTCTGTGTTTTCACAGCTTGCACTAGACACGCATATAACGCCCTTCTGGACACGCAGCAGAAGTGGAGCGGGGGTGCGGGCTGCCGGGGCAGGGCTGGGCAGAGCTAACGCACCACACAGGGCCGAGACTGGACTTCACTCTGCTGGGCTCTAAGCTTCTAAGCTTCGGGGAGCTTGTTTCTGCCTGTCCTCCTGGGCTGATGCCCTGAGGTGGACATGTAACGCCACTCGCCCCATATTCCTCATGGTTGCTAGCAGTTATACAGCAACTGCCTGAGTATAAATAACGTTCCCAGGAGGCCCCTATACTCCCAGGACAATGGTCTCAAGTGTATTGTACCGCAGCTTCTGGGAACTCGGGAGGCAGGAACGCATCCACACCCAGGTGCTCCAGGTAGGGGACGAGGATCTCTGGGATTCGGGCCACCAGGTGGGGCTTTCTGGGTCACTGCTGGGCTACAACACGGGAGGGGGGGTTAAGACGGGGGCTCTGAGGTGAGTAGGGGTGAGGGGTGAGGGAGGTGACTCTCCTCCTTGTCCTCTCCTGCTAGTGTTGGTTTTCCCCTTTCTTTACCTTCTCCAGGAAGCAAGAGTGGGAAAGGCAGGGTGTGGAAGGGAAGAGGACCAGTGGATCACTTCCCTTCCCCTTGGACCAGTGCTGGGCTGGCAGTGGTGCCGGACCAGGGGGACAGAGCGTGGCCCTCCCCACGCGGGCCTGGTGCAGGGGTGTGCTGGAGCAGCGGGGGCGCGGAGCTGGGCAGGCCAGGGCCTCCCTGGGCAGAGCCATCCTCTCGCCTCACAGCCAGCCCTGCTTCCCCTGACTCGGTTCTCTAGGTGAGCAAAGGAGGGCTGCCTGCCTACCTGCCAGGTTGCCTCCCTGGGGAGTGCTGAACCTCGTGGTGGACAGGCCCCTAGGGAGGAGCGAGGCCCAAACCCTGTGGGCAACCTTGCCGTAGCATTCCTAACGGACAGGCGAGGAGACTGAGGCGTGCCAGGCCAAGGCCCCTCCCCTAGTCACAAAGGGGGTAGTGGGGCCTTGGTCTGAGCACAGGCCTGTGACTGCAAGGGCTGGGCTCTTCCCCTGTGCACTGCTCCATGACACTGCCTGCTGTGTAAGTCACCTTATCACGGGGCTTGCGCTTTGCGTGCCTTTGTGTTTCATGTCTTGCTGGCTCCACGGCTGAGTGCAGAGCCTTGTGCACAGCAGGGGCTGCGCATAAACGGTGATGATGGCAGGGAATCTGGGGCTCCTCTGAGGACGAGGGGAGCAGGCTCACCGGCACCTGGCGCTCTGTCGGATTCAGGCCAGATGGACGGGATGTGAGCAGGGGTTCCACTCTGCCCTCTGTAGTGGTCCCCGTGCGGAACTCACCGACCCAGGTGAAAACCGCCTCTCTCTGCTCTCATACCCTCCCCTCTCTCTAACCCCACCCGACCCTGGCATCTGGGTGGCGGGAAAGGCTCAGTGTGTGAAGACAGCGGGAGGTCTCCCCAGCTCCCACCCCGCCGCCTACCCTGTGCCCAGCAGCCCCACCCCCAGCCTGGCGTGCAGAGCGGGTTCTCCCCACCCCCCCAGACCTGCTCCGCCGGGCCGTGCCCTGCCCGCGACAGGGAGAAACAGGCGCTTTACTTTACGGCACCTGGCACATTTTAAGTGAAGAACACAAACCCGAAACCGTGCTGTAGGAAGAAGAAATGTGAAAACTGCACCAAATACGGGAACTGAAGGATTTCCCGAGAGAGGACTGAGTTGGTGAGAGAAGCTCCGTATGCTGAAAGATTTAACGGGTATGTGGATGCCCTGAGCTGCTGCTTCTCCACAAAGTGGTCAGCAACACAACACGCCAGCAACAGTGACCGCGGGGTGCCTGAAATCAATTCTGGACTCTTCTCAGGGTCCTGTGATCAGAGCACGCCTCACGCCACCTGGGGAGTGACCTGAATGGCTTCTATTTTTCAACCACCCTCCCCCAGCAACCAGTGTTCGCTGCCTCAATTCTCTGAGTTAGCCTGTTTTCAACTAGCGAGTTCACTGAGGAGGCAGCAGGTTCTCTGGAAACCAAAATAACCCAGTGGCCGGAGGGTTTGGAAACAAAGGGCTCAGTGTGCTCCAGGGCAGTGGGAGCTGGTGCCCCTGAGCGAGCCGGGCACCCTCGGGCTGGGAGGGGTGCCGCTCCTCACAGGCAGGGGTGGGGACCGTCATCAGCCTGCCCCCATCCATCCACAGTGTCACCTCATAGCCCCTTGGGGCTGAAAACAGCAAAACAGCAGGGATACCAGATCGGTCTCTGAGAGGTGGCAGAAATGACCTGGAAAAGAACTAAGACTTTTTTTTTTCTTATTTTTTGAAGGTTTTGATTTATGCCTGTACAGGTATCTCAAATCCAAAGAAGGCACATTCGGAGGTGAAAGACAAACAAATTCTAGTTGTTTTTGGCCAGGATTCAATGATCTAGAATTCAGGGTTCTGGCTGGCCACTTGACCTACTGCTGGAAGGGCGTTTCTTACCGTGACGACTGTGGACACGATAGCGAACCCCAGCACACACTTCATGTTTTCCCTTTCTGTGTCCAGTTCTGTGCTGAGGTCGTGGGTATAGTCATAATACAGCCACCACAAGACACCGCAGACAACTAGAAAACAAGACAGCAGTGGAGCTCAGCACACGTGCTGTGAGATAACCACCCTAGCAAGCAGAACCACACAGAGGAGTCCAGACACTGCCAGCGACTGGGTGGCCCTGTTCAGGCTGCAGGTCCCAAATCCCAGGGGGCTCTACAGCCAACTGTGACCCCAGAACACAGGTGCCCAGCTGGGTCGGGTCTGGGTGTGAGCAGGAAGGAAACTGCACAGAGAGGAGAGTCAGGTGACCAACGTCAGAGTTTTCCAGCAAGCTCTGCTGGTGACCCTCTGTGGGGACCTGGCTATTGGCTTCTCACCCATAAAACCAGGCGGATATGCGTGGCCTGTGGCAATTACGTAAGTCAGAGAGGCTCACCCTGAGGATGCCCTGATTCTGCAAATACTCTGCATGTAGGTACAATATACCACCTTATGCCATATCTGTAGTAACTATAGGAAGGTCACAGTTGTCTTTACGAATCATAGATGGGGAAAAGTGTCCCTTACAAGTTATTGTGCCTGTCCTTCAACACAGGGCTACAGGGCTCTTTGTTGATAAGGGCAGAGCTAATTATTCACGGGAATGAAACATTATGGTCATATCAGTTATTAAGAATTAAAATACAGTCATGCACCACATAACGTGTTTCGGTTAATAACAGACTCCACATACGATGGTGGCCCTGTAAGATTATAATACTGTATTTTTACCATACCTTTTCTATGTTTAGATGTGTTTAGATACACAAACACTGATCCATATGTTATAGCTGCCTGCAGGATTCGGTACAGTAACATGCTGTACAGGATTGTAGCCAGGCTGCTAGGTGTGTAGTAAGCTATGCCATCTAGGTTTGGTTTTGTAAGTACAGTCTGTGATGCCTGCACAAGGATGAAATCACCTAAGGGTGCATTTCTCAGAAAGTAACCCTGTTGTCAAATGCCATGTAACTGTGCCCCCTACCAAATGGTAAACAGCTGCAGCCTTGAGCCTCTCCCATGACCTTGGCCCTCCAACCCCCTTTCCCAACAACCCTGTTGGGACCCACAATCCAGTAGCCAAAAGGGGAAAAATGGTCACAGTACAGAGTCTCCAGGACTCTGTTTCCACTCAGGCCTGCACCTTTTCATGCTGATAAGAGAGCCTTTGCATGACAACTGTGGGCACCCACATGCCAACGGGGGAGGTATGAGTTCAGAAGAAACCCTTTGAAATGCTCCCAACAGGTGCTGGAATTCCCTTTTAATGCCATGGATACCAGGATCACTCAACTAGTGGGCTCATCTCAGGGGCAGTGTGGTAGAAGAAACCACAGATTGGGCATTAACTTTGCTGCTACCCGTGGGACATAAGCAACCACCGTTGTCCTCCTGTGCCCGAGATTTCTCATACGTAAAAGGACGGGCTGGATACTCTCTAAGACCCCCATTAGGCTAAAAAATGTTGACTGTTAGGTTCTATACTAATGCCTTTCATTTAATCAAAAAGAAATCAATCAAGTAGCAATACTTACACAATAATCCCAAAATAACCAATGAAATGAAAATGTGAACCAGAAGGGTGGTGACGAACCGGAAGGTAAACATCATGGCCAAAGACAAGGCTGAAAAATCAAGCAAAACATATAAACCCAACAGTGACAAAGGGCAAAGGTGACAATGGAAGGATTGCAATGACCAAACCCTCCAGAAAAGGGAGGATTGAGGATTTGATTCAATCTCTAAATATCGTGGGACACCTACCAAACACCAAGTGAAAATAACAAGATACACCCAGGGCACTCTCTGAAGCACGTATAGGTTCAGTTAGCTACAGGAAGCCAGTCTCTGAAAGTGCTAGCAGTCTTCTTGAATTAAACAAAAATTAAAAAGGAGATATTATTCCCAAATAACCAAATCTTTTTTTTTCTTACAAGTCCAAATGAATCACTTAAAAATTTTATCATACTTAAGTTTTTTGACTTCATAGTAGGCTTAAAGTTCCAACTTAAAATGTTCTTATAAAATATGAAAGATTAATACCTTTAAAATGAAAAATTTAAGATTCTAATTACAAAGTAAGATGTATGTATAAAACATTACATTTCATTTTTCACTATTTGGGCATTTAGACTTATGACTTTTCTAAATATTTCAGTGAATCTATAAATACTATTTTTTTTTTCTAAACAAGAAACCAGGATTGCATACAGATACTTCAGTGTAGTAGTTAATAACATGGTTTTGGGATCAGAGATCTGGGTATGAGTCTCAGCTCTGCCACCAATTCTCTTAGATGTGGAATGTTGGCCAAGTCCCTGAACCTCTCTAAGCCTCAGTTTCCTCTTCTACAAGTGGGGGCAGGATTCTGATGAGGTTTTAATGAATTAAGAATAAGCGTAAGGCCTGGCACTTGATAAGTGCACAGTAAGTGACAACTGTTAATACCATTATGAATCTAAAAAGTACATGGTTCTTGTAGGGCCATTTGGTCATCTTATGTGACATCAGAACTAACCTGGAATTTTTTTTTTTAACGTATATGGTCACCATGCCAGTATCTAGCAATCAAAGCATCCTTTCTGGGTCATTTGAAGTCATTCTGAGCCTAAGCAGTCTGGAAGTAACATAATGGTGACCAGTAAGTATTCCCAAGCATTTAGGAGTTAGTAACATTTTGGCAATGAAATTATGGAAGACTCAGTTGATAAACTGGCAGAAATATGTTCATGGATGACCAAAGAGAGTCTTTCAACCAAGAGGCTGGGGGCTGCCACTGGGAAAGGGTGGATAACAGGCTACTACTACCGTCTGAAGGAGCAGAGTGTATTAACTTGCTCAAAGAGAAAGCTGGCTCTTAATTGGGATGAAACATAGAAAATGGAGAGTCAAAGGGGTAGCTGCTTCCAGAAAGGTCCAGAGGAAGTATGTCCTGGCTCAAGGCCTTGACCTGCCCACAACCCAAAGCAGGTGTGTTCCTCTGAGGAGCTGGACACATCAGGCCATTGCAGCCTCAATCTATTTCACACGGGTCCACACGGCTCCTTCCCTTGCTTGCCAAGCAGCCTTCCCATCTGGCTCACCCACAGGTAGAGGGCATACTGGCCAGAAGACAGTTTCTGGTCCCCCTGACAGCTGTACTTTTCATGGGCAATTCATAAATTGGCAATATGCTTTATACATCCATCCCTTATGCAGAGCAGAGGACCAGACACTGCAACATGGTCAGGATACCAAGGCAACCCCACCCACTGAGGCTTCTTGGCAGAACCAGATGGTCTTCTCCCATTCTTATTGCCGCTCCCCCACCTACACCTGAAACATTGAGAACACTTTCAAAGAAAATAAATATGAAATTTTATATTTAAGTCAAAAAACTAATTTTCATTGCACAACTTACGTAAAAGCTTGAAACTTTGGCATAGAAATAGTTACTAAAATCAAATTAACTAAGAATTACCTAATGCGAGGATACACAGGCCAAGGATTGTATCTTTTCCAGACATTATTCCGCTTAGAATTCGATGGAGGGTGTCAACATCATTTAACAAAACGGATGCAAATAGGGAATAGCACTCCGGAGTTTGAGGGATGCATCGGTTAAACAAAGGAAAAGACTTGCTAAAAATAAAAGAAGAAATGGAAAAAATGTTTACTTTATTATCTTAAAAAAAGATGTTTATTTAAAACTCTCAAGAACCAAGAAAGCATAAGATCTACAGTAATAAAAAGTAAACAGTAATAACATCCTAATAATAAAGTGAACAGTAATAACATCCTGTTTGCAGAGTACACCTTAGAAAGTCAGGGAGCTGTGCTCTGCTATGGTGACTAGTCAGTGCTCTGGGGGGGGTATTGATTCTGGGGACCCACAGAGACCAAAAACCTAAACCTGAGGAGTAACATTTAAAAAAATGAAAAGTCGTATATTTTAAGGTGTACAATGTGATGTTTTGATATACATATATTGTGAAATGATTACTATAGTCAAGCTAATTAACATACCCATCACTTTACATAGTTATCATATTTTTATGGTAAGAATACTTAAGATCTATTCTCACAGCAAATTTCAAATACACAATACTGTATTATCACCTATGGACAGCACGCTGTACATGATGACATGTCTAGAACTTATTCATCCTACATAACTGAAACGTGTAGCTTTGACTAACATCTCCAATTTCTCCCACCTCACCATCCTCCTGACACCTGCCCCAGGTAACCACCATTCTATTCTCTGTTTTCATGAATTTGACTTTTTCAGATTCTACATATAAGTGGGATCATGCAGTATTTGCCCACCTGTGCCTGGCTTATTTCACTTAACATAATGTCCTCTGGGTTCATCCACGATGTGCAAATGGCAGGATCTCCTTCTATTTTTAAGGCTAAAAATAATACTCCTTGGTATGTATACATGCACCACATTTTCTTTATGGGGAACAACATTTTTTACTCTCCTGTCTTGGCCCTTCCTAGACACAAACTACCAACTCCAACACAAGAATCCCATTTCTTTAAGGAACTGTTAGGGATGTGGGCTGGACCAGTGTGTCAATGACTCTACTAGCTTTATTCCATCCTCTTTAGGAAGAAGTGTAAGGCTTGAGAGCCTTGCTATGAACAGAGTGAGGGGTTAATAAATGTGTGATTGATGCTGCAGTTGATAAACATCTTGGGTTGATGAGAAAGTTGACCTTTTTGATCCCCTTCCTGAAATATAAAAATGCCCAGGAATATACTTTGCTATAATTTGGATATTTGACCCCTTCAAACTCTCATGTTGAAATCTGATCCCCAGTGTTGGAGGTGGTAGGTATTTGAGTCATGGGGGCAGATTCCTCATGAGTAGATTAATCTGCTCCCTGGGGAGGGGGTGAGTGAATTCTCATTCTATTAGAGTTGGTTGTTAAAAGAGCATCTGGCACATCCCTTCCCTCTCTCTTGCTTTCTGTCTTGTGCGCCATGTGATCTTCGTGAATGCCCTCTCCCTTTTGCCTTCCACCATGAGTGGAAGCAGTCTGAATCCCTTACCAGCAGCAGATGCTGCGCCATGCTACTTGTACGACCTGCAGAAACGTGAGCCAAATAAACCTCTTCTTTTCATCAATGACCTGGCCTCAGGTGGTCCTTTATAGCAAATCAAACAGACTAACACAACATTCCAATGCATCCTGATGAGGCCACCAATACTTTCACAGGGTCCTGGCTCTTCCTTCTTTCCATGCAGCCCAAACAGTAGAAATAATTTCAAACCAAGAAGTGCCAAATTCCTTAACAAATTACTCAAAACCTTGTCACCAATCATTCTGTGAAATGTATGAGGATGACACTAGGGAGAACCCAAATGCAAACAATATCGCATTGCCGTGAAGAAAAAAACGACTTCCAAAACTTGCAATGAAGCACAATATAGAACATGTGGAAGAATCTTTCTTAGGAAGTCACGATACTACAGAAAGAGTTCCTGAGTCACTGGATAGTAGTTCAACAGAAGAGTAACACAACAGAGCAGTTCTTAAATAAAGTTTCTGAAGAGGCAATACATTCATAAGGCTCAAATTCCAGAAAGTATAATAGGCTGAATCCCAAGAGGCTACTTTTGTCCCTAGGCCACTGAAGTACCTTTCCTCACAGGGACCCACTGCTTTTGATTTCTCAAGTATGATTCTAGAGACTTTTTTTAAAGCATATGTAAATGTACTGGGAAGTTTAAATGGAAGTTTGCAGCTGAAATCAAAGATGATGAAAATTATGCTCTAAAATGAGACATCAGACCTCACCATTCAGGGCTTGCCAAAAAAAGAGGTGGGAGAAAACTGTTTAGATCATTCTTAAACCTGCACCCACACACTGAGAACATAAAAGTGCTGGGAGTTGATGAGAAGAGCGTTTTAAAAATTAAACTTTTAATTTTTGGAATAATTATGGGGTTACAGAAAGATGGCAAAGATGGGGTACAGAGTTCCTGTGTACCCCTCCTTCACTCCCCCTAATGTTAACACCTTACATAGCCACAGTAACCTTTGTGAGAGCTAGGATTTAACACTGGTGCTATACCGCTAACTCAATAACAGCCTTTACTTGGATTTCACCATTTTCCACTAACGACTGTTTTCTGTTGCAGGATCCAATTCAGGATACCACATTGCATTTGGTTGTCATGTCTCCTCTTTGGTCTCTAAGGTTTTGGTTTTTCCTTACATCTCATGACCTTGGTATTTCTGAAGATTCATGGTCAGGTAGTTTGTAAAATGCCCATCAATGTGTAGAATTTCCCTCATGTTTTCTCATGATTAGACTGCAGTTATAGGTTTTGGGGAGCGTTACTACAGAGGTGAAGTACCCTTCTCGAAGAATCCTATCAGGGAACATGACAACAACATGACATGGCTGGTGAAGTTAACCTTGATCATGTGGTTAAGGTGGTACCTCCCAGGTTTCTCCACTGTAGAGTTACTATTTCTTTCTTTCCACACTCTATTCTTTGGAATTGAATCACTAAGTCTGGCCCACTCTCAAGGGGAGGGAAATTAAGCTCCATTTCCTGGAGGGAGACATATCTACACATATTATTTGGGATTCTTCTGTAATGAAGATCTATCCATTCCCCCATTTATTTTATTCAATCATTTATTTATATCAGCATGGACTCAAGGTATTTATTCTATTCTTTGGGTTATAGTCTAACATGATTGTTATATATTTTGTTGCCCACATTGTTCTGGCTTTGGCTACGAGGAGGTCTTTCAGGCTGGACTTGTGTCCTTGTGACATGGCCCATTCTATTTTTTTTTTTTTCCTTGAGTACTTCCTTACTTTCTGGTTTTATAAGATAATACCAGGGTGGCGGGTATTTTCCTTATCCAAGCCCCAGAATTAGTCATTTATCTAAGGAACCCTTGAGGAATAATTAGAAACCAAGATCTGGGAATTGGGTACGCTCACTGCTCCTGGGGTATCACCGACCTGGGCCTTCTTATAATTAGCCCTAGTATGCAGTTTAGGAATTGCTAACCAGTACCCCTGTGATAAACAAATTTTCTAACTGCAGCACAGTGCTGATGTACAGTTCTTCGTCTTTAGCTTACAGTATCTAGTCACAAAGCTATTTGCCGAAGTTATGTAGGTCAGCTCCTTTTCTCTCTACCTACTTCAGTGAAATTGTCATACATTTGTACTTTCATTTGTTGTGGTCTACATTGTATCCTACACACTCCCAACACACTAATTTTAATTTGCATACAGTAAAGTTCACTCTGTATAGGTGCTGACAAGTGCAGAGAGTCATTAGAAGAACAATTTTGAAGAGTTTTCTTTAAAGAGAACTTTCCTGTGACTCCATCCCTGTCCCCAAGAAGAAAAGGGTGACAGGTGCCACTCCTGAGTCAGATGAGAAGGGTCCCATGGAAAACTCATAGAGCTTAGGTAATCCCCTGGCTTCAGGTCTGAGTCGCCCTGAGAAATCTGGAGGGTGAGGGGCTTTGGCAGCAGAGTAGAGGGCTACAGTTAGGGAGCTGACAGCCCTCAGGGCATTTGTCAGGGTGAAGGGTGTGTGAGAGCTTCCTGAGGTCCAGACGTGGACCACACGAGGTCCAAAGTGGGATTGCTGTGGATCGTGTCTAAGACAGCCACATGGAAGGCTATGGTGACCTTGGCAGAAGGAACCTGGCGGTGGCTGCTCTATGCCTCAAGACTGAGGAAGGCCTCCCCAG
>VSMD01069707.1:0-40157 GCA_008750895.1 Mirza zaza | reverse complement strand
TGCAAGTGTGTGCACATGAATGTGTGAGTGTGCAGGCACCTCTGTGCAAAGCTGAGCAGGAGGACCCGTGTCCCCTGTGCTGCGTCCACTGAGCAGTGAGCAGGAGGCAGCTGGGCCAGGAAAGGAACCAGAAGTGAGCAGGAGAATGTCCCCTCCACCCTCTTCTCCCTTGGTGGAATTTGCAGAAATACTGAGATAACGTTGTATTCTCCTCAGTGAAATGGGATTGGGATCTGAGACGACTTCATGTGAAACGTAGGGGCCGGCGTCCTGGCTGCCAACTGTCCCCCACTAGACTGTGGGGTCCTAGGGGCAGAGACCCCTCTTATTCCCATTATCCCCCTCCTTATAACTCGCACAGTGTTTGCATATAAATGTGTCTAATCAAATTGAAATTCTTTAATTTATTTCCTTGTTATAGTTTGCATCAGGAATTTCTGGTTTTGCCCTTTCAAAATGGAAATAAGGGAGTAATAAGTATTACTTTTTGATTCGTTTTCTGTGGGGAAAATACCAGATTTATTTTGAAATTGCCCTAAGCAAACGTTCTAGAAATGAAAGTAGTTTCCCCACAGCGAGAAAGAATCATGGCTTATCACAAGTGGCCCATGACATCCAGAGGGTGTTGAATTAAAAAAAAAAAAAAGAAAGAAAGAAAGCAAAGAGAAAAAAAAACCCATGTGTCCATCCCCAGACTTCCTTTCAGCTGGGCGACCCCCGACCCGGCTTTGGCCAGGGAGCCCCAGCAGTGACCCACATGCCTGGGTCATACATGTGTGGGGCTACATGCCTCGCTGCCATTCTCTGTCACTGCACCCTGAACAGTGGCGTGTGAAGGACAGAGGCTCTGTGTCCTGGGAATGGAAGCAGCATGCAGAGGTGGTGACACGCCTGTCCCCAGGGAGCCAGCTGCTTTACACCGACGACCGGCTTGGAGACGCCGCAGTGTCACTTCACCAGAGCTGGACTTCTCCCTGTGGACCCTTCTTACGTAAGACGAAAGCAGGAACTTTAGTCACGTTCCTGAGATTCGGTGCCTTTGATATGCAGCTGTGGAAACAACCCAGGTGCCCATCAATACATGAAAGCATCAATAAAATGTGGTATATGTACACCATGGAGTACTATTCAGCTGTAAGAAACAACAGTGATCTAGCACCTCTTGCATTTTCCTGGATAGAGCTGGAACCCATTCTACTAAGTGAAGTATCCCAAGGATGGAAAAACAAGCACCACATGGACTCACCAGCAAATTGGTATTAACTGATCAGCACCTAAGTGGACACACAGGAATAACATTTATTGGGTGTCGGGCTGGTGGGAGGGGGGAGGAGGGGACTGGTATATACAAATATAACGAGTGAGATGTGGACCGTCTGGGGGATGGTCATGCTTGAAGCTCAGATTTGTGGGGGGAGAGGGGGCAAGGGCATTATATGCAACCTTAAAATTTGTGCCCCCATAATATGCTGAAATAAAATAATAAAAACACCCAGATCTTTATTCGGGGATCCTAGCTCACTCTGGAGCGCCAGGTGACAGGGTGCTCCAGGACTGTCCCCCTAGCACCTGCTCAGCCCAGGCCAGCCTGACTGCCTCCTGCTGTCTGCCACACCACAGCTAGGAGTGGAGACGCCATTTAAGCAGCCCAACTCAGGTGATGGCTGGTCTCGCTTGGAAACTGGAATAGAAGCTGTCCTCTGTCTGCTGAGGAAGGTCGGAGCCTCATTGTCCTTGGCCAAGTCCTCCTTCCGGAGCCACCAGCCTCCGGATGAGCCTGGGAGATGGGGCAGCCAGAGCCCGCACTCCTGCTGCCGTTACTGACATCGGCCGAGCAGCCCCAGGCCCCCTCTGCTTTTACATTTCAGTCAAGCGGCACAAGAAATTTAAGTTGGATTTTCTATTCTGTGCAACATCTATGCTCCGTGGGTGACAAAGGCAGGATGCTAACTAACTCCAGGTTTCTGGTTCCAAATCCTGCTCCTTCATGTTCCCGTGTCACCATCTGGGACAGCATTTAACAGGGACAATAAAAACAATAACAAAGTGGTCGTCGGTGTAAATCGATTGGATGGGGGTGATCAGAACTCACTATCTGTGGCTCCGAGGCAAATGGAAAGGAACGCCAGGCAAAATAAGACATGGCTCCGACTGATATCTGAGAACTTTGTGGTGTGGTCAGCCGTCCACATGCAGAAGAAGGAGTGACCTGCTCTCTGAGTAGAAGTGGGCATGGCCTTGCAGAGATGGTGATGCGCGAGCCGCCCAAAGTGGAGACAAGTGCAATTCCAGGCAGAGAGTGGGAGGCACGCTCTCCAGCCAGGGGGTCGCCTGCTGCCAGGCAGGAGGCATGAGGGAGTGTGGCATTCCGAGCATGAAGCCCGGCTTGGCATGACCGGGGCAAGGCAGAGGCTCTTGAAGGGGGACCTGAAGCTGGAACAGGTGGCTCCAGCCCGATTACAACACATGTGTCATGGTAAGGCTTTTGTTTTATTTCAGCCAATAGAAAAGCTAATGGATTGAATAATCAGATTATTTTTTCTCAGAAAAATAAAGAATAATTCTAACAGCAATATGGGAAAGCCCCATTGAAAGGGGAGGGGAGAGTAGGCAAAAGACCAGGTAACGATGGTTTTCTGTAATCCAGACGGGAAGTTCTAGCAACAAACTATCACAGTAGCCCTGGAGGCGTAGCGGGGACAGTCTGGTGACCGCTTCCCCAGTCTTCAGAGAACCACAGGTTAAGAGGACGCTTCTGCAACTTCTCCCCTGGAAGGGAAGGGTTAACTGCTCAGAGGACTTGGGGACACCATGCTGGCAGGACCCAAAGCTCTGACAGGTGAGCAGACACAGTTCCACAAGCCGTGGAGGAAGGTCGGTGTGGGGACTCGGAGCAGCAGGGCCAGGGGCTCCCGTCGAGAGCGGAGCCCGAGCACCAGGAGTCGGTTCGGCAGTGAGGTCGCCAGCCGCAGGCAGGGGCCTTCTCATGAGGACGATGACTATTTGGGGACGGGGGCGTGGTTTTCCTCACACTCGGGGCTGCATGCTGTGGTTTCCGTGGGCACTTTGTCAGAGGCGCGGTGGACAGAAAGGTCACCACCCACGCTCCTCCCTCTCGCAGCTGAGCGCAGCCCACGAGGTGCCCAGGCCACGTGGCAGCGGGCACTGCCGCTCGGATCTGCTACGCCTGGGTCCGGGTCCCCCTCGGAATGGAAATTCTCACTGGTTACTCGGGAAATCGATGAGGCCGCACAGCCGGATGTGGCTATTTTGTCTCCAAATCCAAGGAGACCCTGAAAAGTTTGTCTTTTATTGTAAGTAGCACAGGATGGGTAGTGCACGTTCATCACTCGGGATGTTCTGACGTGTCCCTGAATGCTAGAACCTGCACAGAAACGTCTGTAAGATCCCCGCCTCTTTCCGTGGGGTTGATCTCCCGTCATTTGGCTCGGTCTGTTTCAGGGACCTGTAAGTCATCCAGCGTGGCTTGGGTGTAACTTGTACGAGATCCTACGTCCGTCTGTGTCTACCTCCGTCCCTACGTAGCTGCAGGTGAGCAGAGCGCAACCACGAGCAGCACCCTAGACTGGGCTGAGGGCTTGTGTCTCAGGAGTGGCGGGAAACCGTGACGAATGTTAGTGTCCAGATTTGAGCTTGAGCAGGACACCCTGGCCACGGTGTGGAGCGTGGACAGAGGGTGCCAAGGCCGGCCGCCGGGAGACAGTCGGGCCCCCGGTGTGGCCGTCGCCGTGAGAGTTGGGGGCTGTGAGCTGAGGCAGCGCCAGCACGATGACGAGAAATGGGGCTGCAGGAGACAGCAGCCACTAAGTGCCGGGCGGTGTTCTGAGTGCTTGGGGTGGCATGACAGGGAGGGAGGGGGTGCCCTTACAGCTATGGGGGACTCCTGGATCAAACAACTGCACAGATTGTTGTGGAACCACAAGTATACAAAGGGCCTCAGAGGAGAGAAACGTCATGCTGCAGAAGCGGGCACGGGGGGCGAGCCCCTCTCGGGGAGGCCGGGGCAGGGCCTGGAGGGAGCCGTGTGGAGCACGTAAGTTGGATGGAAAGAGACCAGTGGCCCCAGAGCGAGGACAGGGGCTCAGACAATGGAGCTGCGAGGCTGGCGCAGGGAGGAGGCGGGTCGCACGGGTGATTGAGGGCATGAGGAAGATGTGCCCCCTACCCCGAAGCCAATCGGAAGTCAGTGCTGTCTCGTGTGCAGTGACGAGGAACACTCCTGTGCTCGCTGAGGGATGGAAATGGATCGTGGGCATGCAGGTGGCAGGAGACCAGGTGGCCGGGCTGCTCCTGGGGTCACTGTCCCCAGGAGGGAGGCGATGGCCCCGGTCACGGGGCGGGTGGAGAGTCGGGTTTCAATTGTGTTCGTGCTAGTTTGAGGGAGGTGGAGAGTTTCCTTACAGGGAATGGAAACACTAACACAACAGGGGGAGGGGAGCGGAGTGAGGCTGCGACTGGGCACAGGAAGTAAGGAACAACCTGGGAACAGAAGCGCGATAGGCGTGGCCGAGGTTTTCGGAAAGACTATCCCGTGACTTATTTCGGAGGAAGGTAGAGGAATCCTTTTTAGACTTCGCTTCTCAGACTACAAAAGATGGCGAGGGCTTATATTTAGAAACCGTAGTTTGTTGACTCTCCGCAACATTGACAACAACAAAATTCACCAAGTGAATAAACTGTGAAATGTGTAAAAGTTAGCAAATCAGAGCCATACATATGGTGGATGTGTGACAAAGTCACCAGAGTAACCTTTTGAGAATAAATATGTTCTATATTTGTTGCTTTTTGTATTATGAGAAAGAATATCACAGAATTAAAAGGCTGTAATGTTTTACAGTATGAGCTCTCATTCTAACATTACGATGCTTAAAACAAATTAATAAGGTATTTTTTATATCATAATTTCATTTTTGATTGACGTACGTTATTTTCTTAGGACAGTTTTAGGTTTACAGAAAAACTGAATGGTAGACACTAGGTTCCCAAATAACCCCTCTCCCCCCCACTCCCCCCTCCCCCGCCGCCACACACATAGTTTCCACTAGTATCACCATGTTGAACTAGTGTGGTACATTGTTGCAATTGAGGAGCTAATATCGAAACATTGTTATTAACTGAAATCCATAGTTCGCATTAGGATTCACTCTTTGCATTGTGGAGTTTTATGGGTTTTGATGGATGTCATGGTCTACCATTATGATACAATACGGAATCATTTCATTGTCCTAAAAATCCCTGTTGTCTGCCCATTCAGCCGTTCTCCCCCCCCCCCCAGCCCCTGGCAACCACTGATCTTTTTACTGTCTCCATAGTTTTGTCTTTTCCAGAATGTTCTATAGTTGGAATCATACCATATGTAGCCTTTTCAGATTGGTTTCTTTCACTTAGTAATATGCATTTAATGTTCCTCTATGTCTTTTCATGGCTGGATAGCTCATTTCTGTTTAGCATTGAATAATATTCCACTGTCTGGATGAACCGGAGTTTATCCATTCACCTGCTGAGGGGCATCTTGGCTGCGTCCGGTCCTGCAATCACAAATAGGCTGCCGTAAACATCCGTGTGCAGGTTTTTGTGTGGCTACGTTTTCAGTTCATTTGGGTAAATACCAAGGAACACGATTGCTGGATCATATGGTGAGGGTATATTTAATTTTATAAAGAAACGCCAAACTGTCTTCCGAAGCGGCTGTACCGGTTTGCATGCCTGCCCATGGACTGGAGCGCCTGTTGCTCCACATGCTTGTCCATGCAAGAAGCTGTCCTTGCTCTGGGTTTTACGTCTTCTCTGGAGAGGTGTCTGCTCACACATTTTTGTCCACTTTCTGATTAGGTGACTGGGTCTTCGTGTTGAGCTCTAGTAGTCTAATAGCATGATTTGGCTACCGGCATGCTATCAGATCTGTGTTTTGCAAAGATTTTCTCCCAGTCTGTGGCTTGCCTTTTTGTGTTCTTGACAGTGTCTTTTGTAGAGCAGAAGTTTTTAATTTTAATGAAGTCTAACTTCTCATTTTCTTTTCTTCCATGGATTGTGCTTTTGGTGTCATAATTGTGTTTTTAAAATATATTTTAAGTTGTTTGATTTGAAAAGGAGTTTCTTCAGCGTCACTATCTGAATTTATGTTTGACAGGATTGGTAATACACACATGTGCATGTGACCTTAAAAAGGGAAAAAGTCATCACGAATTATAAATGTATATTCTTGTACCGTTGTTTCCATAAATTCATCCTGTGTCACTTTTGTTGCTGTTAGCAGCAAACAGTCGTTTTGGAAGAGAGCTGGGTCCTGCTCATCTTTGCCATCCACTGCCGCAGATTCTGCCAGTTTAAGGGACACGGTTATTGATTTGGATCCCTTTCTGCTTCAGCACAGCCCATTGATCAGGGATTGGTTAGTGGTAATCTATCAATAAAAACCATAATGAAAACATATATTTTTAATTCCTCAGTTTAGATTTGGATTATGTGACTCTGCTGTGTTTTGACCTCAACCTGCTACACATTAGGCATTCCTTATGTTTTCATCACCTACAGTCCTGTCTTACTCAAGGCCGTGATAGATGCTCGCGCCACACGGACCTTCGCACAGCTCTTCACCGACGCGGCTGTGGGTCTCCAACCTCCTGCTCAGACATCGGCTAAGACACTATCAGAGGTTTCCTCAAAGAATGTTCCCCGGGCAATTGTCTGTGAAATGCTTCCTACCCTCGATCTTTTTCTCTGTTTTTATTCCTTCCTGACACCTATGATATTCAAAATCAAATTAGTTTCCTGCCTGGGTTTTCTCTACTTAGCGCAGCTGGCTCCTGGGCACTTGATGACCAGGTGTTGAATTAGTCTGGGCGACCTGCGTGCAGACTACTTTGCTAAATTCCTCCTGCAGACTTACTGAGCCAGTTGGTGGCCCAGGTTGCTCCTGTCTGTGGGTTTTGTAGGTCACAGTAATAACGTTCGAAATTTCTGTTTGATTCCAGCATCAACCTCTCGGTCAGGCCCTGGCGATGGCTCTTCATCCATTTTACAGAACAAGAGAACAGCTCAAAGGTCTTCTTTTTGGTTTGTGCTAATTGTCTAACACCATGCTGCCTATTTTTAAGACAACATGTAGTTTTAAAAAAGGAGGAAATGAAATGAATCAATCAAGGAAAACCTACACCACTGTTTTCCAAAATGTGTCATGTGCCTGGGGCAGAAACCAATGTTTGCATCACCAAGAAAACTTGAAAAGGCTTGATACCATATGCCTTGCAGGTACATTTTCAAACAATTGGTATAGCAGAGTTTCTAAAATGCCCAGCAGGGGAAAAAGAAACAAAACAAAACAAAAGCATTTCAACTTTGTTTAAACTAGGCTTTTACAAACGTATTTGAACAAAGCAAAAAAAAAAAAAAAAAATCAAAAATGCAAAAAAGTTCAACTCTGTTTAAGCCAGGCTTTCACAAATTTATTTGATTTATTTTACTTATTAATATTTCTTGGATCTAGTGTTCCAAATAATGCTCTTTATAAAATGTTTCTCTTTGCATTTTTTGTTGATTCATTTGGAGAAGAAGCCGAAGCCACTATCCATCCAGGCAGTTTTCGGGCCGACTGCAGTCAGCGGTATGGAAAATACTCCTCGTTATTCGATGCTGTTGGTGAGATTTCCCTGTGACGTGTCACCGCAAGGAAATCCGCCTTATCACGCAGACAACAGCAAGCACGCACAGGATATGATGTAAATCGTTGATTATTCTGGTGATTAGATGCGGTAATAGCCGGGAATCTACTCTGGAAAACAGGCAGAGTGACTGGGCGAAAAGTCTCTTCTCACCCTATCTGGCATGTCACCGCCTCTCTGATCTCCTAATCTCAAATCTACGTCTTCCCCAAGATGCTCTCCAAACCCTCCCCTTATTTTTCTGTTTTCACAGAATGAGACAACAACAGCTCAAATAATTTCCAGTGATTGCTGCCCTGTCCCTTTCCCCGAGCCCGTCTCCTCCGAGTAACTCCTCGAGAGCAGTCTGGGCTCGGCTGTATACTCGGCTCCTGCAAACTGACCCCAGCACATCAGGGCCCAGCAAACGTCTGCCGTGCACAAGCATGCACGCTACGTTACCGACTCGGTACGCGGTCAAATCACACCTGACGATGAATTAAGATCGTCCAGCTTCCATTTCCGCTGGGCACAGAATAGCGGGAATGTGCCAAGAGGATTACCGGGACTGCTCAATGACTAGCTCCTCTGCTGCCGTGTCAGCCGCTGGACACGGTGCTCTTGGTTCTCAGAACAAGGCTTGCTGGCAGCATAAGTAATGTTAATCACCTAGCGGTTTTTAACAGCACAGGTACATTTCCTGTTTTAAGGAATTTTGGTCTTCAAGTTCACTATCAACCATCACTTCTGCTAAGCTTACGCTGAGGTGATTAGCTTTGGGTAGGTTCATTTGGGGAAATGTAGAATTCGTTTCAACAAACTCTAGAGATGGTTGCCTTTTTCAAGTAGATCCAATTAATAGAGTTTTAAAAATCAAATGAGAAGTCTCCAATCTAGGCTATCTATTTAAATGAAAAGGATAGAAACAGCAACAAACTTTTCAAAAATGCCTTTGATTTAATTTGTTCAAAACACATTTATCAGGCTATTCAGATTTTATCTGTTTTTAATCAACCTGAGATGTCAACAGTCAAGAAGAAAATTCCTCCTCATGTAATTTCAAAATAGGTAAAATCTGACTGCGGGAAGGTCTGTAGCCTGCCTGTCTCCCGTGACGGGGACCACATGTGACCATCTCTATGCGTGGGTTGTCTCTGTGGACGTGTCTGTGTGCAGAACATTCCTTTTGTTAAACAGCATGGAAGATGAGGTAGAAGTCACATATCACAACATGCAATTCACTCATTTAAAGAGTTGTTAGATTTTTTAATATATTCATAGCACATAATCAATTTTAGAATATTTTCACTACCTCAAAAAGAAACCCCACACACTTTAGCTATAGCTGTCTTTCCTGCAGCCTCCATCCTGCCCTCAGCCCTAAGCAAACATGAACATACTTCCTGTCTTTATAGATTTCCTGTCTGAACAATTCAGATCAATGAAGTTATATGATACATGGTCTTTTATAACTGGCTTCTTTCACTTAGCACAATGTTTTCGAGTTCATCCATGTTGAACCATGTATCAGTATCTCACGCCTTTTCATGGCCAAATAATATTCCATTACATGGATATACCATATTTCTTTATTCACTTGTCACATGATGAACTTTTGGGTTATGTCTACCTTTTAGCTGTTATAAATAATGCTGCCATAAACACTGGTGTTCATGTTTACCTTTAGACATGTGTTTGCATTTCTCTTGGGTGTATGTCTAGGAGTAGACTGGGTGAGCCATGTGGTGACTCAATGATTAGTCATGTGAGGAACTTCCAGACTGTTCTCTAAGGCAGCTGCACCATTGTACATTCCCAGCAGCAGTGTGGGAGGTTGATTTTCCCCATAACGACTAACACTCGTGATTATGCAGCTCTTCATTCTTGTTATCCTGTTGGATGGGAGTCGTACACCACTGTGGTTTGGTCTGATTGGGTTTCGTGACTAACCTTCCAGCATCTTCACATGTGCATATTGGCTATTCGTGTATCTTCTTTGTAGAAATGTATACTCTAGTCTTTTCCCCATTTTTAGTTGGGTTGTCTTCTGATGATTGAGTTGCAGGAGCTCTCCGTACAGTCCTTATACCAGTCCCTTATTTGACATACGACCAGCGAGAGTTTTCTCTCGTTATATGGGTTGACTTTTCTCTTTCTTAATAGTGTTCTCTGGAGCACAGACTTTATTTTTGATAAAGTCCAGTGTATTTGTATTTTCTTTTGTTACTCGTGATTTTGACGTTATATGTAAGAATTCTTTGCCAAATCCAAAGTTATGGAGATTTATCCCTATGTTTTCTTCTAAGGATTTTATAGTTATGAAATTTAGGTCTATGATTCATTTTGAGTTTTATATACAGTGTAAGATAAGATTCTAGTTTCATTCTTTTGCTGTCCAGTGGACCAAGCACATTTGCTGAAAAGACTTCCAAGCAAATGATCTTGGCACCTAATTGAGGACCAGATGACCATGGATGTGTGGGTTTGTTTCTGGACTCAATTCTACCCACGGATCTACATCACTGTCTTTGTACAGTATCACGCTGTCTTGAGTGCTGTTACTTTGTAGTAAATTTTCAAACCATGAAGGGCGAGTTTCACTTTGTTCTGCTTTTTCAAAATTGTTTTGGCTACTCCAGGTCCCATCGAATTCCATATGAATTTTGGAATCAGCTTGTCAAGTTCTACGAAGTCCATTGCAATTCTGATAAGGTTTGTGTTTCTACTGGCGTGTCCTCCGGCTCAGAGATCCTTCCACTACTGTTCCCACAAAACCCATGCTTCGCTTCTGTTACAGTGGTTTTTCATTTTGAGCATTTCTTTTTTTATTCTTTCTTAGATAGCTGTGCTTACATTACCTGTGTTCTTGCAAGTGGTCTACATTTTCCATTAGAGCACCTAGCATATTTAACCTAAGTTATTTTACATTTCTTGTGTGATAAGGAATTCTCACTGTATCTGAATCTTGTTTTGACATTATCACTTCTAACCGCATCCCTTGCCTTTTCCTCTGCCTTGTAGATTCCTGTCGAAAGCTGGACGTGGTGCACTGAGTGGTAGGAGCGGCTTCGAATCTGCCTTTACAGATGTGGGGGCACGGTGTGGGGGAGGGGAAGTGTCTTAGTCTTAGTGGGTCTGTGGCCCTGAACTTTCACATGTGATTCCAGTCCTGCCCTCAGGAGGGACGAGATGGCTGGTGGGGACTGGGATTGGATACACCCTCTCCCAGGTCAGTCTGTCCTGATGCAGTGATGATGGACGGGGCTCTGGGAAGACGGCTTCTCTGGAGGGCAGACCTCGTTAAGCAGGACAGGATGCTCAGATGCAGTTTACAGTGGTCACTCTCCCTCTTTCTCTCGGGAAGCCCAGGGGACTTTTCTCTGGTGTTACTGCGAAGATCTGATAGAGCTTTTGGAGAGAAAACTCCCTAAAGTGTGGGGCCCTCCCTGGCTTGCCCACACCGACCCTGTAGAAACCCTAATCCTAACCCGTCCGTTGCCGTTCCGGTGGTCCTACCCCGTTCCGGTTCTCACCGAGGTTCTGCCCCCGTCGGCTGTGACTCTCATTGTCCTCCTGTCTGTCTCTCCAGTTTGAGGGAGGGCAGCACTCTGTGCTGTGATATCCTCATTTTGTTTTAATCACGAACTAAAATACCTGGTGTGAAAAACAGCACGTTAAGCATTGAGGTCAAAGGGTGTCACAGGAATGAGGCTGAATGTTGAATTGTTGAGCTGGGTTACACATTGGCAGATACTCCAGCTTCCTTCAAAATAGATGGGTCCATACCACATCTGTGGAGTTGTCAGAATCCAGGACAATGTTAATAAAAACAGCCTGTTGTCACCTGCTCACTCCCTCCCTCTCTCTCCCCCCATCAATTTCTGAAGAGCGCAGCTCCAGGGTGGATGTTTCTGGGCTCCTGGGGTGACTATGGTAACATGCCTTCCTCTCCCTTCTGAGTCGACACTAAGAAACCTTGAGAGAGCTTCACTTAAACACCCATCAGCTTAACTGACTGCCTCAGAGCCGCGCCCCCATAACACTGCCCGTCATTCGGGGTCTGATGCCGCGGACAGACGGCGAGCTCAGTCCCGAGGTAGCCGCTCACCACTGTGGCTCCAGGTTCATTTTCTCTTATTTGAAAGTTATGATCTTAAGGAGAAACAGGAACAGATTACAGTTTGAGAAAATAAAAAAAAAAATTAAGGCTAAATGCTATTTCAGTAAGAGGCTACGGATGGTTTTGGGAAGGCAGCAGCCGGAAGTATTTTAAACAGTCTGTGCTGAAACTATTCACCAATGCAAGGTCTAACCAGAGATGTGAAAGATGGAGTGTGAATCGTGTGGAAAGGTACCTACTGGCCCCAGTTTAGAAGCCCAAGGTTGGGAATTTTCCCTGAAAGTAATGAGCCTGTTGCACCCATTGGCCCCCAAACCTCAGACAGTAAAACAGTGAAGGGGTCTGCAGAGGGCAGGATCTGCTGAGCACTTCTCTTCTTAAGAAGATAAGTATATAGTACTACTGTAATTAGTGAAAAATCCCTTGGTGCTTAGGTTTATCAAATTTCCTGGTTAAATTAGAATTATTAAGAAGCTTTTGTGTTTAGCTATTCTTAGTGCTCTTTTTAATCACAAAACATTATAAGGTAGGGAATATGATTTTTTTTCTTGAAGGTCGAGAATACATCCATTTTTAGACAATATATTTATTTTGGGGAAAGAATTTTGGAGCCACTGACACACTCATACAGTGCTGGTGGGAGTCCATGCACTGCGGAAAATTATTTAGCACTGTGCACTTATATTGTTCACATGTGTATGTCAAAATCCACAATTTTACTCCCAGGTGTGTCTGACATTGCTACACCAAAAGGCATGCCCGAGAGTGTCCACAGGTGCCTGTTTATAACCCCAAACTGGAAACAATCCGAGTGTCTGTCAACACTGGCATGGGAGAGTATCTTGCTGTGAATTCGTATGCATGAAATCCTGTAACATGATATGACGTGATGTGACATGACATGACATATGACACGCCATTGTATGATATTCCATGATGTAGTAGGATGCGACCTGACAGGACAGAGCACAGCCCGAGAGTGTGAGGACTGCAGCTCCAGGTAACACGGACGGATCTCACAAACGTGATGCTGAGCTTCAGAAGCCCGGCACAAAGGAACGCATGCTGTTCTGTCTATACAGCGTTCAAAGACAGGCACCGTGAACCTGCAGATTATAAGCAGCACTGCAGTTTCCTTTTGCAGTGACTGTCCAGGATGCAAAGGGATGTTGCAGCATTTATTTCATGACACGGATGGCAGTTCCACAGAGTGTTCCTCTGCAATCACTCATGTAATTCACACAGACGTAACTTTATGATCTCTGCATTTTCACTGCGTTTCGTACGTATGCTTTGAGTTGTAAAGACATGCATAGAAATTGCAGGAGAGAGTCCGAGAAGTCTGGAAAAGGTTGTGGTGAGGAGAGGTCTTAGGTTCCAGAGAGATCGAGTCATGCTGAGCCACGTGAGAACTTTGCTTTTTGCTCACAGAGAAACAGGTGCCGTAGGAGAGCTTTGAGTTACAGGAGTGACCTGCTCTATTCATGCCTTGGCGCAATCATTGTGGCTGCTGTGATAAAGGTGCACCATAGTTGGGAAGAGACAGGGCACGGTGAAGAGCACATGCATTTCGGTTTGGGTGCGTGTTGCTAAGTCACTGTCTCCGGGACAGGTACTGGTCCATGTCACCCCTCACAGGGGGCTCTGCAGGTGCTGGGTGTCTGTCAGTTTCGTGGGCAGCAGTGATACCTGGCAGTAGATTGCATTTGTGGTTCTTGTGTCATGGATGGGTGGGATTACGATTGCTTTCTCTTCACTTTTTGTGTCTTAGAGATGGGGTTTTGCTAGGTTGCCCAGCCTGGTCTCGAATTCCCGGGCTCAAGCGATCCTCCCCATCAGCCCCCAGGCAGTGTGGACTGCAGGTGGACCACCACGCCCAGGTTGTCCACATTTTTGAGAACCCTCTGCAGATCCGTCCTTATCAACCGTCTTTGCGTGTCCACATCCGTGTTCCTAGTGATTCATCAGTGTGTCCATGGTGTGTTCACACATATTTGTTTTGCGCATGCCCATTACATATTAAGGGAATGAACCCTCGTCTGTGATTTGAGCTCCAGCTATGTTTTTTTCTCTGGTATCAAACTTTAAAAAGCTTCCCTCGTCCCACGGCAAAGATCATTATTAACAAGGCTAACAATAATAAATGAAAAACTGACATGTTTTTTTCTAGTACTTTTGTGATTTTTTCAAGCTCATGTAATTGTTACATATAAAATTTATTTTGGTATAAAGTTTTGAGAAAAGAATCTACTTTCTCTCAAGACCAGGAGGGTTAAGCCACATATTTTGGGGTTCTTTTTCCTTTTAATTTAAAAATATTAAGGGGGTACAAATGTTTCTGTTACATGGATCACTTTTGTAATGCTTGAGTCAGGGTTATAAGTGTGTCCATCACCCGAATGGTGTTCATCGTACCCAATAGATAGGTTTTTGCCCCTCCTCCCCCCCCCTCCTCCTATGCTTGAATCCCAATGACTTTTACTTCCCTCTGTGCATGTGTGTGCCCCTCAGTTAGATCCAATTTATTAGAGAGTACATGTGGCGTTTGTTTTTCCATTCTTGAGCTACTTCACTTAGCATAATGGTCTGCAGTTCCATACAAGTTGCTGCAAAAGGCATTAATTCATCATTTTTATGACTGAGTAGTACTCCATGGTATATGTACACCACATTTTGTTAATCCACTCATGAATTGATGGGCACTTGGGTTGATTCCACATCTTTGCAATTATGAATTGTGCTATAATAAACATTCGAGTACAGGTGTCTTTTTGATAAAATTACTTCTTTTTCCTGTGGGTAGATACCCAGTAGTGGGATTTCTGGATCAAATGGTAGGTCTACTTTTAGTGCTTTGAGAAATCTTCATATTGTTTTCCATAGAAGTTATACTAATTTTCAGTCCCACCAACAGTATATGAGTGTTCCTTTCTCTCTGCATCAATGCCAGCATCTATTGTTTTGGGGATTTTTAACAAAAGGGGTAAGGTGATATCTAACAGGGGTAAGGTGATATCTCATTGTGGTTTTAATTTACATTTTCCTGATGATTAGTAATGTTGAGCATTTTTTATGTGTTTGTTGGCCATTTGTCTATGTTCTTTTGAAAAACTCCTGTTCATGTCTTTTGCCCACTTTTTAATAGGGTTGTTTGGTTTCTTCTTGCTGATTTGCTTAAGTTTTTTCTAGATTATGGATATTAGCCCTTTATTGGATGTATAGTTCGTGAATATTTTCTCCCATTCTTTAGGTTGTCTATTTGCTCTGTTGATTATTTCCTTAGCTGTACAGAAGCTTTTTAATTTAATGAAGTCCATTTATTTATTTTTGTTGTTGCTATAATTACCTTTGGGCTCTTAGTCATAAATTCTTTGCCTAGGCCAATATCTAGATGAGTTTTTCCTACATTTTTCTTTTAGAATTCTTATGGTTCCATGCCTTACATTTAAGTCTTTTATCCATCTTGAATTAATTTTTGAGAGTGGTGAGAGGTAGAGGTCCTATTTCATTCTTCTGCATGTGGCTATTCAATTTTCCCAACACTATTTATTGTATAGGGCTTCTTTTTCTCACTGTATATTATTATCTGCTTTGTCAAAGATCAGTTGGCTGTATGTGGATGGTTTTATATCTGGGTTCTCTGTTCTGTTCCATTGGTCCATGTCTCTATTTTTGTGCCAGTCCATACTGTTTTGATTACTATGGCCTTGTAGTGTAGTTTGAAGTCTGTCAATGTGATGCCTCCAGCTTTTTTCTTTTTGCTTAGTCTTGCTTTGCCTATTTAGGCTCTTTTCTGGTTCCAAACAAAGTGTACAATTATTTTTTCTAAATCTCAAAATATGATGTTGGTATTCTGACGAGAATTGAATTCAATTGCATTGAATCTGTAAATCACTTTAGGTATTATGGACATTTTAACAATGTTGATTCTACTGATCCATGAGCCTGGTATGTTTTTTCATTGATTTGTATTCTTTGCAAAAATCATTTTTCAGTGTTTCATAGTTCTCCTTGTAGAGATCTTTCACCTCCTTGGTTAAGTATATTCCTAGGTATTTTACTTGCTGTGTAGCTGTTGTGAATGGTATTGAGTCTTTGATTTGATTCTCAGCTTGACTGTTATTGGTGTATAGAAATGCTACTGGTTTGTGTACATTGATTTTTTGTAATGTGAGACTTTGCTGAATTTATTTTTCAATTCCAGGAGTCTCTTGGTGGAGTCTTTGTGGTTTTTTCTAGATACAATATCATATCATCAGCAAAAAGCCCTAGTTTGGCCTGGAGTTAAATAGGACTCTAGAACAAATGGACCTAAGAGACATTTACAGAATATTCTATGCAGAAGCTACTCAATATACATTCTTTTCATCAGCACATGGAACATTCCCCAAGATTGATCATATCTTAGGCCACAAAACTTGTCTCAACAAGTTCAAAACAATAGAAATCATACCAGGTATCTTCTCAGACTATAGTGGAATAAAACTAGAAATTAATTCCAAGAGAAACACTCAAATCTATGTGTAGTCATGGAAATTAAACAACCTGCTGCTGAACATTTATTAGGTCAATAATTAAATTAAGATTGGAATCAAATAATTCCTTGAACTGAATGACAAAAGGAATATACGCTATCAAAATCTATGGGATGCAGCAAAAGCAGTCCTAAGGGAAATATTCATAGCCTTAAATGCCTACCTCAAAAAGACAGAAAGATCACAAAGTAACAAACAAATGACACATCTCAAGAAAGCAGAAAAGGAAGAGCAAACCAAACCCAAAGCCAGCAGTAGAAGAGAACTAACTAAAGTCAGAGAAGAACTAAGCAAAATAGAAAACAAGAATAACAACAACAAAAAACAAAAAAATAAACAAAACAAAAAGTTGATTCTTTGAAAAGACAAACTGAACTGATACACCTCTTGCTAGATTAACCAGGAATGGAAGAGAAAGGACCCAGATAAGCTCAGTCAAAAATGAAAAAGGAGATTATACCACAGATACCACCAAAATATAACATATCATTCATGAATACTATGAAAATCTCCACACACATAAACTAGAAAACATTGATTATATGGACAAATTCATGGGAACAGACAACCCTCGAAGACTCAGTCAAAAAGAAATAGAACCCCTTAACAGACCAATAACAAGTTTGAAACAGTAATAAAAAATCTTCCAACCAAAAAAGCCCTGGACCAAATGGATTCACAGCCAAATTCTATCAGACCTACAAAGAAAGGCTAGTACTCACACTACAGAAATTATTCCATAACCCCGAGAAGGAGGGAATCCTCCCCAAGTTGTTGCATGAAGCCAGATGCAAAAATCCTCAAAACAATAGCAAACTGAATCTAATAGCACATCAAAAAGATAATCCACCATGACCAACTGGGCTTCATCCCAGGGATACAAGGATAGTTCAACATATGTAAATCAATACATGCAATTCACCACACAAACAGAAGCAAAAACAAAGACCATATGATCGTCTCAATAGATGCAGAAAAAGCATTTGACAAAATCCAGCACCTTTTCATGACAAAATACCTTCAACAAACTGGGCATAAAAGGAACAAATCTCAGAATTATAAAAGCCATACGTGGCAAACACACAGCCAACATCATGCTGAATCGGGAAATGTTGAAAGCATCCCCTCTAAGAACTGGAACAAGACAGGGGTGCCCACTGTCACCACTTCTATTCAACATAGAGCTGGAGGTCCTAGCCAGAGCAATCAGGCAAGAGAAATAAATAAAGGGCATCCAAATCAGGAAAGAGGTAAGGCACATATTTTAGAAATTGATTGCCTGATTTGTATTACATCTCTGGCAATAACTACCTTGATAACCCTGACAATCACTGAGCTCCTCAGTGCCTTGGATTGCCATGCAGTGGGAGTGATAATGATACTCACACTTTAGGGCTGTTTGATGATTGCATCAGTCCATACATGTCAAATACACTCAATAGACATTAAGTAATGTTTTTTTTCCATTAACTCAGTTATTGAGTTAATCATGTTATATAACTCTGTTCACCTTTGTAGTGATACTAACAACATTAGTAACTTTAGATGAATTTTTGGACTTTCTTATCATTTTCATTGATCATAATCATTAATCATGAGCTAGTACTATACTATTTGCATTATTGTAGTTTTACAGTGAATTTTACATTAAGTATGATGATGTCTTTCCCCCTCTTTTCCTTTGCAAAATGTTCAAAGACATTGTGACTTATTTATTTTTCCACATATACTTTAAAATGAGCCTGTATAACTACAAATAAATTCTACTGGTACTTTATGGGATTGTATTAAGTTTTTAAATTAACATGTGTAAAACTGAAGTGTTCATGATGCTGATTCTTCCTGAATGAGAATGTGCATATCTCTTTGGGCCACTCAGTGGTGCTTTCTAGTTTTCCCCATATTGAAATTGCACATGCCACCTTGATGTTATTCCTCAACTTCATGGCTTCTTGTTACCCAAAGAAATGTAGTGCATGGATGCCTCTCCAGCTCCTTTCTTGATATGTTCTGTGCCCCCGCCCACCTTCCTGGCGCCCGACCCCCTCCTTGGATCTCTGTCATTTGCTTCCCTCAAGTTCTGGTTTGTGTTGGGCTTTGGATAATGACAGGTCATTGTGAGTTCCAGATGCATGGTCATTCAAGGCTCTGTGGTTAGGGGTTCTCTCTCTTACAGTTGCATACCAGATATTGCTTTTTATAACTTGACCATGGCATTGACTCTTAAATGCACATGCTGTCTATTACCACTGCTAATATTTCTAGTATCATTTTTTCTATTGGACCATGTGGCCTAGTCTTGATTGCACCATGTCCTAGACCTACCATAGTACAATTCCTCATTTGGGGCCCCTGAGAAGTTGTAATCCTTTCATCTTGCCTGGTGTGTGGGCTGAAGCAATATTCTCAAGTGTGAGACATTCTGTTCCAAAATGCCAAGCATTCTACCAAGTGGTGCTCTCTCTCATGGTAGAAGGATGAGTGCCATATCTTGTCCCTTATTTGGATAAGGTGCTCTGACCACTAGACTCCTGAAAGTCTTACTGGGCTGGCATGATCCTAAATTCATCCTGTGGCTTATATGCCACATTCTAGCATGTATGTAGATTCCCAAGGCACCCAGAAATCCAGTCTTTCCTTGCTGGTCAATGATGTCATAGAGAGTTGACCATGAACATGAGGTCTAGATCTCCTGGGGCCATGTCACGACAGAAGGCGGAAGAGATAACATTGCCAGGAGAGAAAGCTGTAAATGTATGTCATTGTCAGCTTCCTGTGACTCCAAACTTTCTGATTGCTGTGATTGGTCCCCTCCAAAACTTACATTGAAATTTAATTGCTGTTGTTATGGAATTGGAGGTGGGACTTTTAAGAAGTGATTAGACGATGGGGGCTTTTCCCTCCCTGGTGGGATTATCACAGTTATAAAAGGTGAGTTATCCACCCCCTTTCCATTTCTCTTGCCCTCCATCCTCTGCTGTGAGCCGATGAAGCAAGAAAGGCCCTAACGAAATGCTGGCAGCATGACCTTGGACTTCCCAGCCTCCAGAACTTCGGACTAATACATTTGTGTTCATTATAAATTAACCAGCCTCAGATTTTCTGTTAACATGACATAAAATGATCTAAGACACTGGTCTACTTTTCTGTTAGAGATGGGAACATATTTGGTAGATGGATGGGCTCTTAGATGTGCCTGCAGTCATGTCACCCCACTCTGGCCCTGGCACAGCACAGCCATGGAGTCACACCTCATTAGGCTTGGAAGGGACGGCTATTGTCTTCCAGAATCAATCTGACGTTTCCACACAGGACCAGGATGGTGAATGGAGTGGAGACACAGTGGCATCGCCACCCTGGCATGCGTTGGCCTTGAACATGTGCTGATTCCTGCCATCCTGGCGTAATGCAGATTTGTATTTACCATCCTGTCTGGCATGGGGTTGGAGCACAGTTCAGAGCCTGCCATGTGGCTTTTCTGCTGTGATATCCCTGACCCCGCATGCCAAAGGCCCAATGTGGGGTTTGTGCCAACAGCCCTAAGTCTTTCCAAACATGTATTAGGGACTTGGAGAGTGACAACGTGGCAATTCTGCAGACCCAGTGGAACTATTACAAGCAGGACTTTGGCCAAGATTCTACTCATTACCTGACCCCACGTATCCCAGCTCTAATGGAGGACAGAAAGCGACTCTGCAGGTCTCCACGTATTGTGGTCAACACTGACCCTGTGTCCAGCAACCCTGGAAATGCTGGGGTGTCCCCTGTCCCTCATGTACAGTGACCCAGGCAGATGACATATGCCTTTGTGTGGAAGGGCTGGGGACATCGCTGCCAGGTGTCCCTGCTGTGGGGCTTCAAGGTCCTTCCTCCTGGGAACATGGTCTCTTCTGCACTCAGGAGGTCTCCTGTCCAGAGACTGGCTCAGTTCTGCAGCTGCACAAGGAGGCTCTTGCTCTCGACTTCCGGGTCAGCCACCCTTGCGCTCCCGGTGGTGTGAGCAGCGTCCTGACCGGCTGCCTGTAGTGTTCTTCCCAGTGTGCTGTATCCATAAACCAGCTTCACAGTGGTCAAGGGTGGGCCCTGGTGGCCGCCTCCCCACCTTGCCAGGCAGGATGGTCACTGCGTCCACTTGGCACCTGACCTTGAAGTGCTGCCCCGGCCTCTGTCTCTGCAGCCTTGTCACCCACAGTGAGAGTGAACCCGATTCTGCAGGGGGTCCCGCCATCAGCCCTGGCCCGTCCAGGACAACCATCACTGGGAGTCCCTGTGAGGCTGGTGCCTCTCTTCTCGTGCGTGTCGTCATGTTTCCCGAAATAGAGACTCTTCCAGAACTTCCTGTTGGCCACAACCTCCTGGTGGGTGGTCTGGCCTCACCCAGTGCCCGCATCTCAGCCCGCCCACTTCCCCTGGCCTCTCCATCCTCCTTCCCCACCTGCCCCACAAACCTGGGCTTCCTGCACACCCCACACGGGCCACAGGGTTTTCCAGTACTCTGGGAAGCATCCAGGTGGCAATTTGACCGTGTTCTCTAAGGCATTGCTAGAATGCTGGGCCACGTATCTCCAAACTGCTTCTAACTCAACAAACTCCTTTGTATGAGCTTTTGTGCAGATCCTTGGATCTGGCATCCTCAAGTCCCGTCCCCACATCCTGCTCTGGCTGCACCGTGCATGCTGCATGTACCGTGCACACCGGCTGCACTGTGCACACTGCATGTACCGTGCATGTTACGTGTACCGTGCACACTGACCGAGCCCTGTTATTGCTTATCAGGCCCAGTCTGTCCCCGCCATGGTACAACCTTAATTACAATCTGACAGCCAGGAGAGATGGGAGGAGATCCTGAAACAGACACGTGGGGCCTTACCAGGAACAGCCTCCGCATTTTAAGCAAGAAGGAGAGCTTGCTCCCAACAGGGAGGGGTGGGACAATGCTTCAAGACCAAATCTTTGGAACATGGAAATTCAAGATTTTGAGACACATCAGCCCAAATGTCCCCGTCTGGTGTGTCAGGGTCTCTTCTGTCCCAGCTGGAACTGTCACCTTGGCACCACAGACCCGCCTTGGTTGGGGCTTGACCTTCTTTGGAACGTGGCCACCTGCAGATGAGGTGTGATGCCTGTGTGGTGGCAGGATAGCGCCCTCAACCCGCAGGGGTGTCCGCGTTCTAATCCAGACCCCACGAGCGTGTGAGGTTGCCCAGCACAGGGAAGTTAGGGCCGCGGGTGGCATGAAGCTTGCTAATCCCCTGACCTTAAAGTAGAGAGATTACCTTGCGATTTTTCGGTGGTCCCAAAGTAGTTATGAGGGTCCTTAAAATTGGAAGAGGGAGGCAGAGGAGGAGGGTCAGAGGTGGATGACGGTGGAGGACTGGCCAGGGACATCGGGTGTCGCTGGCCTTGGCGGTGGAGGCGGTGGGCAGGGGGACCCAGGGCGTGGGTTCTCTCGCAGCAGGACGCGGTGTGGAAATAGATCATCTTCTAGAGCCATCAGCAGACACTGATTCTAACCCAGTGGGACTCATTTCGTAGTTCTCACCTCCAGGTCTGTAAGATGATAATCTGTGTTGTTTAAGCCACTAAGCAGGTGGTAACGTGTCACAGCATCCTTGGAAAACAAACAGTCTCTGTCTCCGCTTTCTCTCTCCTTCTCCCACGGGAGACAAGAATCTCGCTGTACCTTCCCGCTGTGTTTCACACCTGGCTCCCGCTTCCCTGCAGGTGGATCTCCACCTCTCTGTACCTGAAGTGTTCGCTGAGCCCAAAACCAAGGCTCCCCAGTTCCATGTACCTGGGTGTTACTATTTTCTCGTATCTGTCGAATGCCTGGAACTTTCCTCTGGCTCCTGGGCCCCTCCAGTGGAAGCCGCTGGGCGGCACCCTTGTCCCTGGGGGTGTCTTTGATCCCCCTGCAGTTGGGGGTGTCCTCTCTACCAGCCACACACGGACATCCCCGCCCCCGCCCCACCTTTCACTTCCATTGTTTGTTTGTGATCATTTCTGGAGCCAGAGTTTGCAGGTCTCTGCACCAGGAGCCGTCTGTAGGGTGCGGTTTGGCACGCGCGTGTTTCACTGGGACATCTTGGGGCAACCCCAGCAGAAGGGAGGGGGCAGACAAGGGTCTTCAGAGGCCAGAGTCCAGCTGGGATACGCTCCGGACTGCCTCAACCAGTCCCATGGGAAGATGTGGAGTCGGCGCACACTGGGCTGAAAAAGCTTTCTATTCCCATGTCATCTCCTCAGCTAGTTATAGGATCTGCTCCCTGGTGTCCTGCCTCCCCACGGACTGACGTCGGCCCAGGTGGCTCTGTGCAGCTCAGAGACCGGAGAGGAGCCGGCCAAGAAGGGCGTCTGCTGAGCACACTCACAGTGGCGGGGCCAGGGCAGCACCTCTGTCCATCACGCTGTGTCTAGGACTGAACTATTTCATCCTTGCAAGAAATTTCCCATCTATTCTTTTTAGTATTGCTCAGTCGTGCCCTTTGAGGATAAACAAATACCTGTAGTGAGGTCATGCAAAAGTCTGTTATTGACCTCATCAGCAAAAATTTAGATTACTGAATACAATGGAAATATAATTTCAAAATACCAAGAGAAAATAACTATTCACTTTAAATTTTTTGTCTTTCAGAAGTAAAAATGCATTAAAGACTTATTCACGTAAATATTGATAGAAGTAACTTCTCGAGGATGTACTTTGAAAAGAAGCAGGCTTGGAACCCGTGAGGAAGGAGCGGTGATGAGCAAATGGCTGACAGTGGGTGATTTTTTATTGCATAAATCTGAGGTGTAAAAGTTGTTTTGATGCATATGTCCACATGTACAAAGACATGCTTACTCTGGGTAGGCAAGTTAATATTTCCATCATGTTCAGTGGTTACCTTTTTTGTTTTTTTTTGTGGTTAGAGCACCTAACATTTACTCTCTCAGCAAATTCACGATATATGAACGCAACGCGGTGTTACTAACTGCAGTCCTGCTGTGCGTCAGACCCGTGCGTGGACTTGTCCCTCCTGCGTAACTACACATCTGAGCCCTTTCACCTTCATCTCCTGGTTTCCTCTCCCTCCGTCCCTGCTGACCACCATTCCACACTCTGTTTCTAGGTATTTTTTTCCTTTTAGATTCTGCATGTAAGTGAGATAATGCAGGATTTTTCTTTCTGTGCTTGGTTTATTTCATTTAACAGCATATTTTCCAGGTTCACCCATTTCCACAAATGGCATACAGTATCTCCTTTTTTCACGGCTGAATAATATCCCATTGTGTGTGTGCATGTGCGCGTGTGAATATGTGTGTATGTGTGCCCACATGTGCACATGTGCACACCTACATGTTTGTGTGCATGTGTGTATGCCTGTGCACGTGTGCGCATGTGTGTGCGTGCATGCATGTGTGTGTGCACCACATTTTCTTTATCCATTTACTCTTTGATGCACACTAGGTTGTTTTCACATCTTAGCCTCTGTGAATGAAGTTGCAGGAAACAGTGGGGTGAGGATCTCTTCTCAGGATACTGACTTCCCTCCCTCTGGATATACACTCAGTAGTGGGATGCCTGGGTCACACAGTAGCTCTATTTTTTAATTTTGGGGTAAGCGCCCTACTGTTTGGATGCTGACTGTGCCAGCTGAAATTGCCACCAGCAGAGTGCAGTGTACGAGGTCTCCCTGCTCCCCACGACCTCAGTCATACTTGTCATCTTCTTTTTGATAACAGCCACCCTGAAGGTGGGAGGCGTATCTCATAGTAATTTTGGATTTCATTTCTCTGATGATTGTTGAGTTTGGGCATCTTTTCATACAACTGTTGGTGATTTTCATGTCTTTCTTTGGGAAATTTCTGTTCAGGTGCCTTTGCCCATTTTTAATCAGTTTATTTGTTTTTTGTTTTTGTTGTTGTTGTTGCTATTGAGTTTTATGAGTTTCTTGAATATTTTGGATATGAATCCCTTACAGGGTGTATGATTTGCAAATATTTCCCCCAATCCATAGGCTGCCTTTCATTCTGTTGATGGTTTCCTCTGTTGTGTTGAAGCTTTTTAGTTTGATTTTACTTTTGTTGCCTGGGCTTTTGGTGTGATATTCAAACCATGATTGCCAAGGTCAATAGCAAGGAGCTTTTCCTACAGGTTTTCTTCTAGCAGTGCTGTGGTTCTGATCTTATGCTTAAGTCTTTAATCCATTTTTTAGATGATTTTTTGAGTATGGTGTAATACAAGGGTCTAGTTCATTCTTTTGCTAAATAATGAATGATTCTAAAACAGAAAACAGATATTTGAAGGTTGGGAAATACTCTTGGAAAGCACAAATAAGTGAAAACATGGAGTGAGTGTGTAAACAGGTTTAGGGTTAAATAATTCAAATGTATTTTGATCCTGTATAAGAAGACAGAAATATTTATTATATTTAGTTTTGACACTGTTAAATATGTAATTAATATTTAATGGAAACACCTAAAAAGGATAGGGTAGAAATAGAATGGTTAATAAACCAGTGAAATTTTAAAAAGTAACAAAAATAAAAGAATCTTTATTTGTGTAACAGAAACCAAGGAAAAAAGAAAAAAAATGGTAAAAACAAGTCAAAAATACTAATTACCAATATAATTGTAAATATTTTTAAGCTTTATGTTAATCAAAGAGCCCCAGAATAAATGTTTAAAAATGACATTTGCCATACGCATTTTTGAGAGACTCACCTAAAACCTAACCAAGTGTTAAAAGTGAAGAGATGGGAAGGTGTGCAAAGCAAAGCCCAACAAGGAAAACAGGTGCAGTGATATCACTATCAGAAAAAAAGTAGAATCAAAGACCAAACATCAGCTCTGTTAGTTATGAAGATAGCTGTAAAAATTCATAAAAACCTTCTGCACAGCCAATGAAACTGTCATGAGAGCAAACAGACAACCCAGAGAATGGGAGAAAATTTTCACATCCTACCCATCTGATAAGGGGCTGATAACTAGAATCTACTTAGAACTCACGAAAATCAGCAATGAAAAATCAAACAACTCTATCAAAAAGTGGGCAAAGGACATGAACAGAAACTTTTCAAAAGAAGACAGAATAATGGTTAACAAACATATGAAAAAATGCTCAACATCTCTAATCATCAGGGAAATGCAAATCAAAACTGCAATGAGATATCACTTATCTCTAGTAAGAATGGCCTTTATCAAAAAGTCCCCAAACAATAAATGTTGGCGTGGATGCGGAGAGATAGGAACACTCCTACACTGCTGGTGGGACTGCAAACTAGTTCAACCTCTGTGGAAAGCAATATGGAGGAGATACCTTAAAGCGATACAAGTAGATCTACCATTTGATCCAGCAATCCCACTACTGGACATCTACCCAAAAGAACAAAGGACACTCTATAATAAAGACACCTGCACTCAAATGTTTATAGCAGCGCAATTCACAAGTGAAAAGATGTGGAAACAACCCAAGTGCCCATCAATACATGAGTGGATTCATAAAATGTGGTATATGTATACCATGCAGTACTATTCAGCTCTAAAAAACAATGGTAATATAGCACCTCTTGTATTTTCCTGGATAGAGCTGGAACCCATTCTACTAAGTGAAGTATCCCAAGAATGGAAAAACAAGCACCACATATACTCACCAGCAAATTGGTATTAACGGATCAACACCTCAGTGCACACATAGGAATTACATTTATTGGGTATTGGGCAGGTGGGAGGGGGGAGGAGGGGACAGGTATATACACACATAATGAGTGAGATGTGCACCATCTGGGGGGATGGTCACACTTGAAGCTCTGAATTGATGGGGGAGGGAGGCAAGGGCATTATACGTAACCTTAAAATTTGTACTTCTGTAATATACTGAAATAAAAAAAAAAAGCTTAAACTTATATGTTCCTAAAAATACGATCTCAAAAAAAATTTTTTTTAACATACTGACTGCCATGTGAGTTGTATTTAACTCAGGTTGGTTTTGAGCGCAGGGCCTCCTGAAGCAAAACCCTGCAGTTGGTTTGTAAAAATCTTACTTGTCGATGTTCTTACTGTTTCAGTTAGTATTGGCAACTTAATTCTAAGAACACAGATTGCATCGCATATAACACACACACAGAGAAAACAATAAAAAACAACAAATTATAAAGGATAGTTTTGTTTTAATAAAACACCATGGCCCCAGGGAAAAACTGTTTTTCTAGTCAATGTGTTAAATTGGAAATATCTAGATACGTGGAAAAAATCTAGAACCTTAGTTAGATATTTTTATCGCAGTATTCTTAGGAAAGAATAGATCTGCTCAAGTGGAAAAAAAAAAAACATTTCATGAAAAATTAATAACCTTGATCTGACCCTGACCCCACGAGTGCATGTCTACACAACAAGCGAAAGAACACACATCCTGTTTGAGCAGGCATGGAGCTCTCATCTAAAACATATTTAACCACAAGGGAAGTTTCAGGAAATAAACAAGAAATTAATATTATTGGCCACATACCTGGGCCCAAATTTAACAAAATTAGAAATCGATCACCCAAAAAGAGGTAAAAAAAAAAAAAAAGTCTTTCCATATAATATTGTCTTTTTTAATTTTAAAACACATGTCAAAGTATTTGTAAATCAAAAAGTAAATTATAATGAAAATGAGAAAATACTTGAAAGCGAGCGACACAGACACCTCGTTTGTGTCGTGTGGTCCCTGGGTGAAGGCACCTGTGTACCCCACACCTGGGCAATGGACAGTCTTCTAAAACGACCGCCCAGCCTCGACCCTCACCCACCTCGAGTGCAAACATAGAAGAGATTTTACTCTGGTTCCATTGTCCTTTGTGAGCACCTCTTTCCACCCTGCCACCATTCCCCCAACACCCCACCAGGCGCCCCCGAGCGGCTCCCCCTCCCACGCTCTCTCCCAGCCATGCTTTCTTCTCCTCCCTGCCTGGAGTCAGCCTTAGGCTTCAGCCGGGACTCCACTTCCCTGGCCTCCTCCAGGAGTTAAGGGTCCCCTCAACTCACTGCAAACTGCCCCTCAGTTGAGACCTGTTTCTAGCACCTTGCACAGTGCCTGGCACAGAAACTGGCATCAAGCTAACACTTGCTGGTGGAGTACTAAACCTGAACAGGGTGCTGGGTCTGGAATTCCTGTCTGGAATTTTAGGAAACCCCTGCAATGCCCCGAGCACTCGGGGGAGGCCGGCAGGAGCAGGCATTTTGCTCCAAAGGCCCCCAGCTGCAGGGGACGGGAGCGCTGCGTGAACCCCTGAGGCCAGGCCAGGGAAGCTTTGCAGGACGGAGAATCTAACAAGGATGGCCACCGTGTGACCCCCTCCGGCCTCAGGCCCTGGGAGGGAGCATCAGCCCAAAGCCGCCAGGGTGCACCTGGCTGCGGAAACCACCCCCAGACATCAAAGTGGGGCAGGGGCCGCCATGCTGAGTGCAGAGGCAGGCTTGCCCTTGGGTCTGGGAGACCCTGCTGTGGACAGTGTCACAAACAGCAAGGGAGCCCTTCAGGTTTGATCCGAGGCTGGCTAACGCTCGGTCTAAAGCATTTGCAAAAGCCGTTCCCGTGCTGCAGGAGGGCTGCTATGTTTCTCTCGGTTTGACAACTTCCCTTTCCTTTGGCTGAAGCAGGGAGGCCCTAAGCAAGGTGACAGGGAGAGGGACTGTGAGAGCATCTCGCGTCACACAGCACTGCTTAGGGCCTGCAGCACTAGCGCCCTGGTGACAGGAGACGACACGGGCTGCTCTGCCACCTGCACGGGCACAGTGACTTCCTCTGACGGCAGGAATGCAGACAAAGCCGCGGCTGCCGGGAGCCCCTGACGGGCTGCAGGGCTGGCCGAGACCAGGGGACGTCAGGCGGCAAAGCTCCAGGACCTGCCGCCTCCCCACCTGTCAATCAAGCGGCCCACGCTGCCGCCTCCCGGGGAGCAGGCAGGGAAGAGCTGCAGGGAGCTGACAGCGATCGGTCACTGTCACCGTGCTGGCGCCGCGTGGGGCAGGCGGAGGAGACGCGAGTGGCAAGCCGGGCTCCACCCTGATGTTTTCAGAGCCCTCTTCTCCTCCGCACAATAGCACTTTCTGATAATTATTTCCTTTCAACTCTCCATGCAGTAATAGCCTGCAGTGACTCGAAATCTTTACACTCCAATGTTCATATTTAAAACATAACTGGTGAGACTAAATCGTATTCTGTTCAGTGCTGTGTTAGCTCAGTGCGGGATTTTCCATGGTTCCAGGGCTTGTTGGAGATGCCTGTTTTTCTCCCTTTCCCTTTCCTTAAGAAGTGCTGCTGCGCTTGAAGCTCTGACTGGGGTGGGGGCGGGGAGGGTGCAAGGGCAGCATACGTAACCTTAACATTTGTACCCCCATAATATGCTGGGAAAAAAAGTGCTCCTGTTTTCTTTGAGGGATTCTTACATTTCTTGGCCATAACTACTTTTTTTTTTCTTTTCCCAATTCATCTTTCATTAAACCAAACAAATTCCCTAACTGATTCAAAAAATAATTGCAAATGTTTACTGCACACCTATAAATGCTTAAGTGTTCCATGTCATAATTAATTTTCTTGTTGGTCAGATGACTTCTTATTTCTCTCAGATGCATATGTACTGATGGTCATTTTTTCCCCGTCTCCTTTATGCCTTTTCTAAGGTTAAGAACATGATTATTCTGCTCCTTAGATAAACCCACTGACCCGGAGCTCTTTATCCAATTCTGCAAGGAATTACAAATGGTAGGCTCTCAATAAATATTTGTTGGATTTAATATCGGCACATGAAAATTCGTAGTAGAAAACTGACATTTCAGATTTACAAGTGAACTTAGGAATCATTTAAAATACATTCTTTTTTTTCTTATTATTATTATTTAAAAGGAAATAGTGACTTAGGAGAGCAAGGAGGGAGGACACAGAGCGGTTCCTGGCCTTCACAGCAAGTCATCAGCACCCATTAGGGGTGGGATTGTGCCCGTCCCCACCCCAAAAAGACATGTGAGACCCCTAACCCCAGCACTTGAGGGCTACTTGGAAGTAGCGTTGCCGCGGATGTGGTCAGTGAAGACAAGGCCACGCCGAGGGGGCTGGGCCGTAACTCAGCGTGACAGGTGTCCTGCAAGAAGAGGAGGGGGACACATGAGAGGACTCTCAGGGGACGGTGGGGGCCGATGGGGAACTGACGTCCCAGCCCAGGAACCCCAGGTCTGTCATCCGCCACCAGGAACCGGAAGAGGCCAAACAGACTCCTCCCCTCCGGGCTGCAGAGGAAGGACGGCTCTGTGGACTTCCGGCCTCAGGAACAGTGGGACGCCTGGCTCATGCTGTCCTGAGTCACCCAGCTCACGGTTCCTTCTTGTGGCAGCCCCAGAGTCTAACGCAAGTCCTCTGTTTACTAAACCTCAGGGCCAGCGCAGGGACATGAGAGTCCAGAACACTCCCCGCCTTCCTCCTTCACCCCCACCCGTGAGCAGCCGGTGCTTGTGTCTCTGTTTCCCGCAGCACGTGAGGGCCTCCTCCTGAGCCGTGTTCGGCACTTGGACTTCACCCCCTACCTTTCCACCATCTCATTTCTAACCTTGCATGCACCTGCCTGAAAAATAAAACCTGTTGGCAGGTGCGTTCTTTCCACATGTTATACAATATTAGCAACTAATAACTCGGCATTTCACAGATATTAGTAACTAATAACTTGGCATTTCACAGATATCAGTAACTAATAACTTGGCGTTTTATCAATATAGACTGATGAAGACAATTTAACTATAGATAGTGTTGATGTGTTAAACCACATCACACATGTTAAGAGCCAGCGTTGGTACCACTTGCTTCCAACCTGGACTGGCTACGGCGAAGGTGGGAGTCTAGCAGGTAGCATGTGCGAAACTGAGTGCGTTAACATTTAATCGCCCAAAGTCAGTCTTTGGCCGTGCCGGCATCAACTGAGAAAGAGATGCTGGGCCAAAGCCCTACTCGGCAATGGAGCTTGAATCCCAGCATTTAAGTGCTGTTCGTAGCCTAATAGAGCGCTACCCCCAGATTGAGGTTTCAACGCCTGCGTTAGAGTTGGTCTTTCGTCTGTCTATGAGCGACAATCTAAAGATGCGATGGTCTGCCTTCCCGTTAGAGGCCGTGGTCAAGCAGATGTGGACGCAAAGTCTGGAAGCTGCATAGAGAAGAATTTCACATGCCCCTACCTGAGAGAGAAGATGTTGTCTAAGTTCCATCCAACTTTCTGATTCTGGACTCTAGTCTCATGACTGGTGTGAGCACGCTTGTAGAACAAGTCTTCCGGTTTTGTTTTTTACACGCCTAACAGGTGGGCATGTTAACAAGCCTAACCTAGGACTTAGTGGTGCATGCAGAGACCCAACCCCCAGGGATTTTAATCTGTTTCCCCAGTGTGTGCCCGCCCCGCCCCCTGTCATGCTCACTTCGGGGCCTGGAGATGGAGAGACTGCTCACAATGCTTTATGTTTGAGCTTAAGACACAGGAAGTGGTTCGATTAAATTAAAGGCAATTTGATTTTCATGGAAACAAACTCTAGGAATCTTTTTTTTCCTGTCTAGACATATTTAAGCTTGGATTAAAGGTTTAAACTGTATGTAGTCTTGTTTATTAATACAGGAGATATAGGGGAATCTGTGTCGTATCTGCATATTCTTTCATGTTATGAAATACTAAAATATTGATTTTTTTAATAGTAAGAGGCTGACTTTGACATGTACGTTTTTGAATTAAATAAAGTACATTTTACCCTTGGATGCTGACTTTTTTGGCAGATTTTGTGTGCTACTCAGGTAATTTAAGTTTTTTTTTTTTTTTACTGGTAAGTGTAAAAGCAAGACCTTTGTCTGAGTTCCTCAGGGTTCTTGGAATTATTGATCTTGTAAGATGCAAAAGGGTACAGGCGGGGACTGGATCAGGATGAGTGCAGAGCACATTCCCCGCTTCCTCACTTACCCCAAATTCCCGGAAATCAAAGACGTTGACGGCCTGCACCCAGCAGACCTGCTGGGAGCAAGCCCGTCCCTCCTCACTGCGGTGGGTTCTGTCCCTCCTCTCTGATCGCCAAAACCCAGTGATGGTAAAGAAACGAACTCCACAGACAGTGCCGCAGGGCACCCTCAATGTAGTCTCAGCACAAAATGAGCATTGTCAAGAATTTTGTGAAATTATCAACAGACAGGAAGGCGAACAAAGTCAACAGATAGAGAAACTTATCCTTGAAATTCCAGGGTAAAAAAATATCCTCATGGGGACAGAAAAATACATTGCATTCATAACATGATGATAAGGTATGATGAAATAGAAGGGACTCTTGGAAAAATTAGAAACACGATTATCAAGATAAGACAGTTTATAGATGAGTTTGGAATAAATTCTATTGGAGAACAAAATCATAGGCAGCAGATTGAGCTGAAGAATTATTTGAGCATATTTTCAAGATCCGACTACATATTAGACCATAGGGCAAGAAATAAACCTCAATAAGTCATAAAAGGCAGAAAATATATAAGTAACATTTTATTGATTATAACATCAAAGAAAAAAGCATGCCAGTATCATAATGTCTATAATAATTACTACGGTAATGTAATTTATTTTGAAATCAGGAAGTATGATGCTTACAGCTTGATTCTTTTTTCTCAAGATTGCGTTAGCCATTTGGAGTCCTTTGTAATTCCACATGAATTTTAGAATATTTTTCTACCTCTGTAAAAAAATGCTATTGGGGCCAGGTGTGCTGGTTTATGCCTGTAATCTCAGGGCTTTAGGAGGCCAAGGTGGGTGGATCATTTGAGGCTAGGAGTCCAAGACCAGCCTGAGCAAAGACCTCATCTCCACAAAAAATTTAAAAAATTAGCCAGACGTGGTGGTTGTGGCACCTGTAGTCCTAGCTACCAGGACTTTTGCTTTTGTGCTTCTGATATCACATCTAAGAAACCATTGCCTAACTCAAGGTCACAAAGATGGACACCTTTGACGAGTTTTACAGTTTTAGCTCTTATAGTTAGGTCTTGGTTACGTTTTTAGTTACCGTGTTCTATATAATTTGAGGTTGATATCCAGTTATCCCAGTATCATTTGATGAGAAGACTATCCCTTCCCCGTTTATTTGCTTTGGCACTGCTGTCAAAATCAGTTGACAATAAATGTGAGGATTTATTTCTGGGTCCCCAGCTCTGCTCTATTGACCTGTGTGTCTGTCTTTACACCGGTCCTCTCTGCCCGTGCACAGTTTCTGATTACAGTACCTGGGTAAGTTTTGAAATTGGGAAATAGGAATCCTTTCAATTTCCATATGAATTTTAGGAATACCATGTCAACTTCTGCAAACACAGCAGCTGGGGTTATGAGAGGTATTGTGTTGACTCTGCAGATCACTTATGGGAATATCACAGTCTTCATAATGTCAAATCTTCTGATTCAAGATCAGGTGCTATATTTTCATTTATTTAGGTCTTCTTTAATTTCTTTCAATGTTGTTTTATAGTATTTAAAGTTTTGCATTTATTTCACTGAATTTATTTCTAATTATTTTCTTAATTTTGATGCTCTAATAAATGAAATAGCTTTTTCAATTTTTAAATTTTTCTTTATGCGTGTATAAAACTATAATTGATTTTGTTCATTGATGTTGATAAAAATTTTCCTTAATTCTAATAGTACACTTTTTAGCAATTTTCTAAGAATTTTATATATACAAGAGTATGTATTTTCACATATTAAACTAATCTTGCATTCCTGGGATGAATCTCACTTGGTCGTTGTGTATAACCTTTTTCATATGTTTCTAGATTGAGTTTGCTATTATTTTGTTAGGGATTTTTACCTCTACGATATAGGCAGTATTTGTTTTCATTTAATACATGAGAGAAAATAAGACTTGTGGAAACTCAGCACGTTTTCCAAGCTCACACAGATAGAAAACAGTCAAGGCAGGACGAAGCCTGAGATTTTGCTTGGCTACAAAGCTCGAGATCTGGATCCCACACATGTGACGAGGACTTTGAGTTCAGGTGTCACACTGAGCTACTACAACTACAAGTCCCGGATCAGAAAAAGCACGTTGTTTGCTGTCATAGCGTCACGAGGAGTCAGCATACCTCAGAGAAAGACCATTCGCTCAACTGCTCTCCTTTTACAAAACGATGTCAGATTGTTCAGAAAAAAATGCCCAATATTCTAAAAATATCAATCCTGCCTTCTCCCTAGCTCTCCGTAGGTGAAAATGACAAAGCTAGGTAAGAAAATAATTAAATAATTCTCTATACCGTAGTAAGAGGAATCTACTGTGTAGTATTACAGAGAATTCTTTTGGAGTTTTATTTTTAGGTTTAATTTCAGGTTCCAAATGGAAAACCAATATTTTCAGATTTGAAAATTACATAGGAATGACACTCATTAAGATACATATAATTTAATACACATACATACATTTAATTCACAAAATAAAATGTGTGCTTCTATATATATATATATATTTTTTTTAAATCCTCTTTAATGACATCTCATGTACCTATTACTTTGGTGCTTGCAAGAAGTGCCAATGTCCAGCATTGTGACCACAGTTAATAATACTGTGATACACACTTGAAATCTGCTAGGAGAGCAGATTTTAAATGCTCCTCCCCACAAATAAAATGGTGAGTGTATGAGGTGATGGATATGTTAATTAGCTTGGTTGTAGTAATCATTTCTCAATGTATATGTATATCAAAACAGCACTGTACACCTTAAATAGATGTGCTATTTGTCAATTATGCCTCAGCAAAGTTGGGGAAAAAAGAAATAGTGTCATCGAGGCACATATCAAAATATTTTATTTATTTTGTCTTATTAATGTCAAGCTAGCATGTTAAGAGAGGTTGGAATATGTCCTAGCTTTACTGGTATTTAACAAATAAATAAGACTTCTCCATAAAACTTTTGTTTGGCATTATTTCAGTCATCCAAGCCAGTTTTGTATTTCTGTTAAATTCCTTCAGCAGCTGGCACCATGCGGGGTATATGTTAATCTGATTAAAATTTAAAAAGTGAATATAAAATTACTTTATAATTTCCAAAGCACTATACAAATATGAGATGTCAATAGTAATTAAAGTAGTAGTAGACATGAGGTAAATATATGTTAAATCCAATGACTGATTATAATTCTCTTATTTTGCCAACTCTTGTGATCTAAGAGTCATATTGGCACATATAATAGAGTATATAATTTGGTTCTGAATCATTTATTAAAGATCATGATGAAGTTTACAGAAGACCTCTAAATGCCTGTTGACCTATAAATATCACTTATATGTAAAAATATGTATAGAATTTATACAGAATATTAGGGGCAATGAAGACTAATATTGACAATGAGATAATTTTATTGATGATGACAATTTTGTGCACTTGTTCTGAGAATAGAAACTAGCACTATATGAACTCTATTCAGGACACTTTGAAATTAAGTGTCAGAAATTAACAAATAATAATACTCACGTTAAGCATATAGAGTAATACCAGCACCTATAAACTTAATAATATTAAAGCTCAGTTCCAAAGACACGTAGACAGTGAGTGGCAGAGCTGGAACCAAATGGAATGTTCCTTCTCATGTACAAACAATGATGACTCACCATTTTTTGTGACTCACTAATATGCAGTTGCTAAACCTAGTACTTCTTTTGGAAAAGATGATGGTGTACCTTATGTGGCAAGTATAAAGTTATTCTGCTGGTATAATGTTTTGTTTTGTTTTGTTTTTTAGACAGAGTCTCACTCTCTTACCTGGGCTAGAGTGCCGTGGCGCCAGCCTAGGTCACAGCAACCTCAAATTCCTGGGCTCAAGGGATCCTCCTGCCTCAGCCTCCCGAGTAGCTGGGACTATAGGCATGTGCCACCATGCCTGGCTAATTTTTTCTATTTTTAGTTGTTTGGCTAATTTATTTCCATTTATAGTAGAGACGGGGGTCTCACTCTTGCTCAGGCTGGTCTCGAACTCCTGAGCTCAAGCAATCCTCCCGCCTTGGCCTCCCAGAGTGCTAGGATTACAGGCGTGAGCCACCGCGCCTGGCCAGTACAATGTTTCTTAAAGCAGGTAAATGCACATGGTGATTCAGAGCAACTTAAACGCTACTCTCAAAAATCCAGAAGTGGGATGGAAACTTCGGTGTTCCGACATATCCTTGAGAAGCTGGTCTTCATTGTTTAAACATATCACTGAGAAGCTGGTCTTCTACCCCTCCACGCGGCCTTTCGCAGGCTGATAGCTTTCTGTTCAGTTTTGGCAACATCCATCAGCGTCCTTTAAGACGTGACTGGCCAGGATTGTGGCAGGCGCTCAAGTCTAAACCCCCCACCGGCCGGGGCTGGGAGCACCACAGGGGGCTGAGTCAAGCAGGTGGACACTCGTGCACCTTCCAGGGCTCCCCAGCACAACAGAGGAGGGAGAGGAAGTTGGGGGGACAGACAACAGTGACTGTCCCAGTTCTCCACTTACATGCATGTCTCTTTCGTCCCAAAACAACGAATACTGATGTGTTAGTTTAAAGGTATTTCCTTCTTACCTGGAAGTTTAACTTTGATTTACGCTTTTCCTGACCCTTAAAAATAAGGACAATGTAAGCCTTGGGGAGAATAATGCAGGAACCATAACGAACTGGAGCTCCATCGTCAGGGTAATTTCATCTCCGGGCTAGCGTGCCGGTCGGCGTGTGTGACTGCCATCGAGACTCCTCTTTGCACACGTCCCCCTGGGGCCTTGTGTGACTGCAGCGGTTGTTTTCCGTATTATGCCTGCATTAAACTTGAAATCTCAGCTGCCGGAATGGAGCCTGCTTTCCTCTGACAAGATTGCAAACAGCTTAGCTGCGACCATTAGGATCAACATAAACGGTCCCACGGAACGGATAAATGAGTTCGAGTGCACAGGGCAGAAACCTCTGAAACCTGGAGGCCACTAAAAGAGGTGAGGTTACCGTAGTGTCGCTGTAGGATCCAAGGAGCACGTGAGCGGGAGGCACGGATCTTCTGCAGGGGCCGGCCTGCGTCCCTCAGAAACGCCGGTCGGGCCCCTGGGGCTTGTGCTGGTCCCGGCCCCCGCTCAAGGGCTAAGACAGGCTCTCGGAGGGAGTAAAGAGGGGACAGTGTAGGTGACCCCCCACCCCACGGATGGGGCCCTCCTGGTCATCTCTTACGTCTGTCTCAGCCTGGCGTCACAGCCAAAAGAAACTCAAATTTGACTTCCCGAAACTTGAAAGGTCATGCATCTTAGCCAGCGAGCCGGCAGAAAAGCAACGTCGGATGGTGTGAAAGACCCTTTCCGGACCAGCCCCTCGTGGGAGCCGTCTGTCCTGCCGCACCCTGCGCGGCAGTCACCGTGGTCCCCGTCTTCCCTCGAGCAGCCAAAGCCCACACGGACCTGCCCAGTCACCTGTTTTCATTTTTCCCAACGTCTCACCGTCTGCTCGCTCCCTCCTCCCCTGCCCCCGCAATTCTCTGGTCCGGATTTCTAAAAGTTAGCACCCTTGACATTTGGAGCCAGGTGAGTCTTCCTGTGAGGAGCCCCTCTGCTCAGTGCCAGGGCATTTGTCACCGCAACCTTCGTCAAAGGTAATGTGGAGGCCGGGCGCGGTGGCTCACGCCTGTCATGCTAGCACTCTGGGAGGCCGAGGTGGGAGGATCGCTTGAGCTCAGGAGTTCCAGACCAGCCTGAGCAACAGTGAGACCCAGTCTCTACTATCAATAGAAAGAAATTAATTGGCTAACTAAAAATTTATAGGAAAAATTAGCCGGGCATGGTGGCACATGCCTGTAGTCCCAGCTATTTGGGAGGCTGAGGCAGGAGGATCCCTTGAGCCCAGGAGTTGGAGGTTGCTGTGAGCTAGGCTGACGCCACGGCACTCACTCTAGCCTGGGCAACAGAGTGAGACTCTGTTTCAAAAAAAAAAAAAAAAAATGTAATGTGGACATTGCCCAAACCCCCTGGGGGTGTTCATTACAGTCACCCCTGACTGAGAACCATAAGTGATTCACACCTTCCCTTAGGGTCCTGGAACTACCTTTCCCCCATCCATTCCACTTGTATTTCCATCTTCCACATTCTCTAAGCAAAAAAAAAAAAAAAAAGTTCATCAGAACTCGCCTTCTTAGAAGGTTGGCGCTGAGAGGCAGTTTCCCTCGTCACATGGAGAGTCAAGTGCAATCAAGGCAAGGAGAAACCTAGTGCATAGAGAACCTTGTGCATACCTTGGGCAAGGAGAAACCCCTAGTGCACACCAAAGGAGCAGAGTATTCGGATTTCCAAAACAAGGGGTGAGAGGAAGAAGGCTGGATATAAAGAAAAAAGATAAGGAAATTAGGAGAAATGGAAGCAGAGAACAAATGGAATGAGCCAGAAAGATTCAGGTCTAAGGTTTAATAAAAAATAAAAGAAAAGAATCGTGCCAGTTGCTTACGGTTTGTGAACACTCAGCGTAAGCGGCAGGGGTCAGTGGGTCACACGGGGGGACACTGGGCGGGACAGAAAGGAGGAGTGGCGGAGAAGAAAAGTTAGAGAAGCAGGCTGCAGGGATGGAAGGAAGGACTGGGCCGGCCGGACAAGACGGGGCCAGGTGCGGGCGCTTGTCCGGGGTAGTCTAAAGTGTGAAGTAAGTACACTAATAATTCTCTGCACTTTTTGGACCTATCACACTTAAGAAGTACGATACAGAAAGAACACTATTATTAATTGAATTTTACAGAGAAGGAAACTTGTACTCATGGGAGTAGAGAAATTTCTAGCTTCCAGAAGCTTTTCTATCAATTCAGCTGGAAAAGGCAAGCGAAGCATTAGAAAAAAATTTGAAAATCAAATCGAATAAAGCATGTCACAAGTCAGTGAATGACGTGCAGCGGTTGCAAAGAAAGAGGGCGCAGCTTTGGGGAGGTGGCCGGGCGGGCAGGGTGCCCGGGGAGGAGGGCGGCTCCCTCGAGCCCCTGCCCTGCGTCAGCTCCGGCCGGGCTCGTCCACGCCTGGTCGCTCCGTTAGTGCCCTCGAAACCCCGTGAGATGTCGCCTTGCCCAAATTACAGAGGAGCACACGGACGATGACCGGGGAGATGCAGATATGGAGGGGCAGAGGCAGATTGCGATGCTCACCTCACCGTCTTCAAACGCGGCCTCCGTCCTCGCCACGGAGGTTCCTGTCCGGAGGTGTTGTTGTTTACAAATGAACCTGTGTCTCCATTTTGCATAAAACTCTACATTTTCAGATGACACAGAAGCAGTGTCTGTTAAGCATGCTATTATCAAGCTGCAGTTTAACGTACGTGTGTAAAAAGTGCGCAGATCATATAAGTGCACAGCCAAGGAATAATGTGCAAGTAGTCACACCACTGAGCTCCTGTCACGGTCAAGAAATAGAACATGGTCGGTTCACCCGAATCCCTCATCTCACCCGCCTTTCTTCCGTGGCTGCCTTCTCCTGCAAGGCAGCACTGCTCAGAAATCATACATGACATTTCTTAAAATATGTATGTGAGTGTGTGTGTGTGAATGTGTGCATGTATGTGTTTGTGTGTGTGAATGTGTGTATGTGAACGTGGGTATGTGGGAATGTGGGTGTAGGGGGATGTGTGCGTGTGCACATATATAATCATACAGCATCTATCCTTTTTTGCCTGGCCTCATTTGCTAAGCGTGTCGTCTGTGAGTTCATCCCTACCGATGTGTGTTTCCACTGCACGATACTCTGTAACATGAATGTGCTACAATCCACATATCTGTCTTATTCTATCTTAGAAGGGAATTTAGTACCATTCAGCTGTGGCTTAAAACATGTCGTTCTACGAGCATCCTTACCCTCCCCCTTTACAGACATGTGTTCCCATGTCTGTCGGGAAGTGGAATAGCTCAGCACGCAGGTGCAGTTTAAGGCAGAAACTGCTACTTTCCCAAAGCGTTTTCCAACTACACCAACGTGATGGTAGTCTACTTATTTTATTTGCTGTATAGTTTTTCATTACATGATATTCCACAGAAACATTTCTGCATTCTACTTTTCTTATTTTTGGTGCCCATGTAGAACCACTTTATACACACACACACACACGCATACATATATATGTATGAATTTAACAGGTCATGCCAATAGTTTCCTGGAGTAGCTGTGCAACCGTTAACCTGTGGGAGTTTCCGACTGACCCGTAGTTTACAGACTGTCTTGGAGGCAACTCTTTCCCAAGGTGCCATCACGTGTCCTCACTGATTGTCTCAGCGGCTCTGCCGTCCTGGTCACCACCATGGGCTCTGGTCCTGGAGAGCTTGAGTGGAGTCCGAGTTCCGCCACGGGCCCTGTGACCCAGCAGCCCCAATCTGGGCATGTGCTCGAAGGAGAAGAAACCGATGTGCGGAAGAGACGGCCAACCCCCGTGGTCACTGCAGCACCAGTCACAGCAGCCAAGGAGTGGAACAAACCCAGTGTCCGTCATGGACGAACAGACGACGAAAATGCAGTTTGTGCACAAAACGGAATATCATCCGGTCATAAAAAAGAACGGAATCCTGTCATTCGTGGCAACATGAGTCTAGAAGACATTATGTTAAGTAAGCCAGGCACAGAAGGACAAATTCCACGTTCTCACTCGTATGTGGAACTACTTAGTTTTTCAGCCTTTCTCTCTGTTTCCCATGTGAAAAATGGAAATAATGTTCATAAAAATACCTCATAGAATTATTAGATAAATAAATGGATTAACATGTATAATACCTTTAGAATACTACCCAGTATGTTGTCAGTTTCATATTAAGCATGAAATTAAACTTACTGTCATTCTGATATTTGTCTCTCTCTATATATATTAATAGTAGATATTATAAGGGT